>QBDW01004894.1:0-250740 GCA_003261595.1 Maconellicoccus hirsutus
AATGGTAATGAATAGCCTTAAAAAGCACACGATTCAACATTTATGTAGCTGAATTAGTATGCAATAAAATTAAAATGGTCATATTTTGTGGAATGGGAAGAAGTGACGAGATATCCCAAATTTATAAAAATTCAGTTGAACGCAATTACAATTATCTTAATATTATAAGTAGGTACCATTCTCTTGTGTGAGAAATTTCAGAGAATTAAAATTTAAAATTAACCAGTAGGTATGGCGAAAATATTAAATAGGTATTCGTTTTGTGTTTTTACTGTCTCCACATACCTTATCTTCTTATCAGCTTAGTAAATTCCCATAGCTGAAGGATGCTACATGTGATAGGAAATTCATTTCCGTTAATCATTCACGTTATCTGCTATCGACTTGATGACTAATTGATGAATTTATGTAAAAAAGTTGATAGATGTCTAAAATGACTCATTTGGAATTTGGTATATTACATACGTGTACTTTTTTCTGTACAATTTCCCATAATCGTGTATATAAGTATCAGAGTCCTGCACGGATAGTTGAAATCGAACTAGTTATGGTCATAGTTATGTTCGTTAGGGTACGAGTAATGAGTCATAGATAAGATGTTGAACGAACTGTATTGAATGAGCGACCGTCGTTCATAGAATAGTGAACCTGAACTACTCGACGATGCGTAGAGTTCATTACGCATCCCCGTTCTAAAAATGCCCCTAATTTGTTACTCGTTGTTTTTTTAAAGCTACCCCAAAATTTTTAATCATCTCCATTTTTCGAATTTACCTATTTTAGTTATTTCCACAACATTAACGTATTTTAGAGAATTTCGTTTAAATAATTGATTTGACTTAACATTAAAAGAAAAATATATTGAACTTTTTTAATCGTTTCTTTTGTCCTTTTTTTCGAGTTTTTAAAATGATTTTTTCAGAATGAACTAGTTCAGAACTAGTTCATGAACCTAACTCGTCGCGTTTTCGTTCGTTCAAATGTTGAGTAATCGGTTCATGCGTGCGCATGCAACGAACGAACTGTAGAACATCGTATGACGTATGTTTTACGTTCGTTCACGAGTTAAACCCATGTTCTGCACTGAACTATACCGTGCAGGACTCTGATAAGTATACACTGTATCCAAACTAAGTAATTTAGGAACTTACGTTCGCAACAGAAGTAATTATAACTAATGATACACAGTGCACCCTTCAAAGAATTGTGAATCGCTGTGATTATATTGTGACAGAAGCATTCACTATGGAAAAATTGCGCACTTTAATCTGGACATTGATTTTTCTGTTACAAGCTGACTTTTTCGTTGGTAATGTATCATTAATATATAAAATTTTTTCATTAACTGGTGGCATCAATCTCATCTTACGCATCTTCAACACTCGTTTTTTTTTTGTATTTCAATTGAACTGATGAAATGATATCTAACGCTACATCGCTACGTGTAATTTTGACAATTCAATCATGTGATTTTTATGCGTAACTATATGGCGGTCGCAAAAACAACATTTCTCATCATTACATACCAAAGAGAAATACATCGTTAAAAGAGTACTAACAATTTCAGATACTATTGAAGTAAAAAACAATTTCACAACGTCGAATCCTGCCGATTTAACAGCACATGGTTTTTTTAGGGGAGTCCTAGTGAACATACAAAGTGGAAATCAAATGAATAGAGTGGGGGCATCACACAAAATAGTGGTTTTTGTAATTGATAGGTGAGCGGTGTTTCAGAATGTCGCCTTTAGGGAGGAAAGAAGTGGGTGCACGAAAAAATTGATAATAACTAAAAATCTTCCTTATAAAATTTCGTATGAATTGAGATAACGTTATTCACATAGAAAGTAACTTTGACGAGGAAAGCGCAAGTGAATTTCACTCTATATTTGCCCACAAATTGACAAATGAGTGGTTTATCCATGTTTTTCCTGTAAGCCGAGTAATATAGGTTAACGAAAAACTAAAAATGCTCTTCATCAAATTCCGCACAAATTGTCATGAATGCATTTTTTACGTAAGATGCAACGCTGACGAGAAAACATGTTCTGTAGGTAAAACCATGCTGACATTTCCATCAATGTATCAAGCAGACGTAATTTCATATGACGAAAAAACAAATGTAACTGAAAAGTTTCAAGTTTATCGGGATAACAGGCGTACATTGAAGATCATCGATGAGAGTAAGTTAAGGACATATTCCTTTAAAATGACGGATTCTATTATTTCTTTTCTCACCTGCATTGTGATTTTTGCTGAAATAAGGTATTAAAGAGTGTCAAATAGAAGGTGAAATAGACAGATCGCCAGCATTAGTACGTTTTAGTACATTTCCAGTGACTACGGAAGATACCAAAAATAAAAAATATTGCTTAAAAATAGGTGATTACGAACCATCATTAACGATGAGCAGTCTGCCTAAAAGTATAGAAGTACAGGTAAAGCTAATAATTGAGGTACATTCGATTTAGTTTTAAATTTCATAATTCCATTTTAAATTTCTTAGGTAATCACTAATCAGTAAATAGTTTCAGAACAAGTATCTTACATTTAGTTCCTAAATCCTTCGTTGATTAGTGATTAGGCCTACTTAAGAATAGAATAAGAATATTAAGGCTATACTTCACAGTGAAAACGATCGTAATGATTTGATCAAAGTTCTTCTCATTCGTGCATGAAAAGAACGAATTTGTTCTAACTTATGTCCCCGACCCGCTCCTGTCTAAACTTTACTCTGGTTTTTCCTCGTAAATCTTCAATTTTTTTGATACTATAGAAGCGCGGCAATATAAGAGTTTTTTTCAAAAAAAGCTCATTATCGAGTAAAGGCTAATGGCAGACAAGCATAAGCGATCTGCCTCAGGATCCAGATTTTGATGATATTTGGGTATTAGGTGGGTAGCTGGGTACCCTCGAGAAACGTTCATGACCAAAATGTCAGCCCCCCCCCGTTTTCGAGAAATTAATTTTTTTTCGAAAATCAGGTAGGAATTTTTTTCTCAAAGTACAGTTTACAGAATGAATTGAAATTTTAGCACATGGTAGACCCTCAAAGCAAAACAAGGCAAAAAATAACGTACCAAAGTCGACTTTTTAGACACCAAAAAAATCGCAAAATAATTTTGAAATTATTTCAAACAAAAAATGTTATATGACCCATCATCCAAAAATCAGTACATTTTGAGGAAAAAATTATTTAAATGACGAGTTTTAGCGCGCGCGCGTGATCGGTGCTTCCCACTGCACTGTAGCGTCTCGTTCACAGCTACGCGTGTTGCTGCGTAGGCACTAGGCATGTTGTTACAGACCTAACGCGGAGCCGCGCGCAACGGTGAACAAGGCGCTACCGCGTAGTGAGAAGTTTCACCCAACCCGCGCGCGCGGTTTTTGCGATTTTTGACCACGGCCCCGGTGAAGCAAAATTTTGAAAAAAATATATGACATGCAGAGGTCAATAATACATCGAAAAAATGTGGTCTAATAATTTTTCCGATTGATATAGACATTTTAAAATAATAAATGAAGTCGAAAACGCCCGTTTGGAGGAGAAAAAATTAGAGCGGGGGGTTGTTGATTTTTTCATGGAAGGCCCTTATGAGGGTCTACCATGAACTGAAATTTCAATTAATTCTGTAAACTGTAATTTGAGGAAAAAATTCCTATCTGATTTTCGAAAAAAATTAATTTCTCAAAACCGGGGGGGGGGAGCTGAAATTTTGGTCATGAACGTTTCTCGATGGTACCCACCTAATACCCAAATATCATCAAAATCTGAATCCTGAGGCAGATCGCTTATGCTTATCTGCCTATAGCCTTTGAATTGAAAATTGCGCAAAACATATTTTCCTCTAATTCGGACCCCAAAATCCGAATTTTGTATTGCCGAACCGTTCTGGAGCCCTCTCAAAAATTCCAGCCGGCCACCTCGACAGTAATTTCCCGGATCATTTTTTTTAATCTAGTCGAAAGAAAGTATGGCGTCATGTATTCAGTCTCTACCTCATTACTACGTAAGTACTAAGTACACTACGACCACTCAACTGAATTAGAAACCGAAAGCATATTATGGGCGCTGGTATCTTGCCTACTGAAAAAGGGGTCTCGACTCCTTCGAATTTGGTGGTTCATGATTATTTGAACCCATGAAGTGCAAACGATACACATCCATAAGAGAGCTAACACCCCTGCCATTCACTCAAAGTGACGAAAAGCAGGGTACTTGAAATTTTCAAAAGTAGAACAAGATGCTACAATACTTCGCCATGTAATACACTTCCATAATTTTTCATGAGACAAGTGATGGTACTAAAAATGAAAATGTGCATTTCATTTCATTGCTATCAATTACAACTACATGAACGATTATCGCTTTGCAGTTACAACCTTGCACCAAGATTTTTTCCTTTTCTATTCTAATAATTCATTATCTTGCTACTCGAGATTATACTATAATTAGATGATTATCTCGGAATACGTATTTAAAGTTGAATGTATTTGTTGAAAAAGTTGTGGAAAAGAATTAAAGGAAACATAAGGGAAAAAATTTTCAAAACACAGAAATAAGCGGGGAAAAATCAATTCGTCGAATTGCTACTAATGAAACTTCTTTTTTTCACAAGAGTTGCGGAGAAGAACATATAAACGGAAAAATTGCTAAAAAATGGTGCCAAGAAGGTGAACATCAGATGGTAATTTTTACAGAAAATCAAGTAAGTATTCGTTGAATCCGACTTAAATACGAATAAATAAAATCAACAGCCATTACGTATTAAAATATGTATTTCTCAACTACACGAGTAGCAAATGTAATTCTTGTTTTTAGATATCGAAGAGAAATTCGAGTATGGAGATACAAGTTCCCGTTAAAATCATCAAGCAATCAGAATTTTATAATTTCTCAATGGAATTTCTTTCGTTTAAAGATGAGCCTTTCGATATAAATGTGTACATAAAAAAAATGTTCACAACTTCTGATGAAAAAAAAAAACGTAAGCGCGGAAAAATTGTAAACGAAAAATAAACACCTGAAGAATTATACAACGGAATAACTTTCTCAGACGGTTTAAAGTGTTACTATATGCACGAACTTAAGAGAGAAATAGACTATAAAGCTGTACCAAACCAAGAACAATTTCGGAAAGATCATCCTCCACAGACACTTCACCTAAATACTACACACTATGAAAACCTACCAGAACATTTCAATTGGAAAGATCACGGCGGTTTGAACGAAGTAAAAGGTAATCGCTATACGTACATCGTCAATTTATGCTAAATAGTCACCATGCCCATAAGTTTTTCCTTAGATCAGGGTTCGCGCTTGTATTCTGGCTGGAGTTTTACAGCAATCGCAGCCATCGAATTTGCATACTACAGAGAAAGCGGATGGAAAACATTGCCGAAACTTTCGGCACAGGTAATCGATATTTCCGTAACTGTGCAAGTATCTGCATTGCTAAGGAGAAGAGAACTCACGTTTTCTAAACCCCTACAATCTATTTTCTGCTTAAAAATTCGAAATCACCGTGGTTCAAACCCGCGTCTTGCGGTTGTCAGACAGACATCTTGGGAGGTCCTGATAGCCGTGGTGTAGTTGTTAGCATGTCTGACCGGCAATCATAAGACTCGGGTTCGACCGCTGGTAGCCCCTGAATTTTTCAGTGGCCACTGGATTGTGGCGGTTCAGAAAAAACAAGTTTTTCCCTTATAATGTCCCCCCCTAACAGCGACCTCCATCTGTTATATCCCTGCATCGCAATACATCATTTGAACCGGGTAACTTTCCAGGCGTTGATCGACTGTAGTTGGGGTTTTCGTAATAAAGGCACTTTTGGAGGAAAAGCTGAGTGGGCTTTTGATTGGATGATCAAACATCGAAATATACCCTTGGAGGAAGATTATCCATATATTGCTCGGGTATGCTTATGATACTGAATCGTAAAATAATCGTTTCACTCTATGATGCACATCTTTACTCATTTTAGAACGGTTACTGCACGATTGAAAACAAAAAAACACTCGATGTTAGAGCTGAAGGTTGGGGGCGGGTTAATAATGGGACCCTTGATAATCGGGATACTGTCGTTAAAGCCGCGATAGTAAATTACGGTCCACTAGCTATAGAGATGCACTCCAGCCTTGAGTCTTTCAAAAGCTACAAAGGAGGCACATACAACGATACGAAATGCGGTGAGAATCCAATTTCACCATCAATAGGTACTTACTGAACGTTATTTCATCTTTGATAAACTTTCGCAGAAAGTAAGAGTGAATCCGCAGACCACGCCGTGTTATTAGTCGGCTATGGAAAAGATGAACACGGCGCGGAGTATTGGATAGTAAAAAATTCCTATGGCAAGAAATGGGGAATCGATGGTTATGCACATATTGCCATCGAAGGAAACATATGTGGTGTCGCAAATAATCCTTTATTTGTAACAATTTCAAAAATGCATTAAATTATAACATAATTATCGTACTTAGCCATTGCATATTTCTGTAAAACTTGCATCTATTGGCTTAATACAAATATTCTGATATTTTTAGACATTTTGAAAAAAACTAGTGTTTTGATGTTTCAGACAAGTTTATTGTAAATTCTTCAATTTTCAGCAACAGTTTTTTCCGCCTTTTAATTTCTTCGAAAAATGTCATGATATCGTGTCATTAGACGTTATCGCAGCACGCCATCATGGCTTAATAACATTTCACTGATGACCATAACACGTCATCATATCATGTCACCGGACATGTTATCGCAGCATGCCATCACGAAATAATAACATGTCACTGATGATCATGACACATCACCATAACAATGACTAGTCATCATATCATGTCATTGGACATGTAATCACAGGATGCTACCATGGCATACTAATAACATGTCACTGATAACCATGACACGTCACCATAATGACTCGTCATCTTACCATGTCATTGGACATGTTATCACAACATGCTATCAATACTAAGGTTGTCACTCATGACCGTGACATGACGCCATGACGACGTAGTGACGCTTCTTAATGGTGGATTTTACCAAAGCAGATTGACAGTGGCGCCTGTGGAATGAAATGTAACTAATAGGACGAACAAACATGAATAGCCTCAGGGCTGCAAGAGTAACCATAACGAATTTTCTACTCCCAAAAAACTCTGTTGCTCTTCCTCCCAAAGTTGAAAACTGCTCTACTCGCAAAGTACTCCACACTCTTTAGAGTCTTCCAGCACTCCTACTCTCTGTTCCAACCCATGCTTATCTTACTCTCACTCTCTCTCTCTCTCTCTCTCTCTCTTACTCCTCAATGTTTACAGAAAAAAAATTCAAGGAGTAAATAGCATTGAAAATTATGCTTCGACATACTTTTTTTTCCCCCGTCCGGCAGGGGCTCACTACTTGTGCCTTTTCAGGACTTACCGTTCGGATACTTGCCACCTGCATTTATTATCCCGATGAGTGAGAGGGCAGGACACCACCGGCCTACATGCCGTGGGCTTACCAAGGCCGGGACTTACCAAGGCCGGGAGCTTCGACATACTACCTCATGAAATTTCTTAAAATACGAACCTACTAAAATTTTTCCATGCAAATACAATTTTTTTTAGCAAAAAAATACACCATCTGTATCAAACACTCGTCAAACCGATAAAAAAATTCTCGAAACCTAATAATAAAAAATTCCCAATCGAAGAAAACATCTCCACATGTTATATCACGATAAATTCATCACTCGTGCGATTCTTCGTATTCATGAATGAATAACTCGATTAATTATCTAACACGGATAAGAGAATTTACGTATAAATTACGTAGCATCTAGATGTAGGTTGCTTAATTAATAAAGACGTGTTAAGCCAACGCTTTAATTCAAGTTCAAAGTCAAATTCACATCTACGAGTATGTTTTCAAGCTCGTGGTGAATTCCAACTCGGGAAAGTTTCCTTCTTTCGAAGAAACCTACTTCATTGCGAATGACGATGGAGTATAAAACGTGCAAATATTTCTGTATCTTTTCTATTATTGCTTTATTTTTAAATTGATCGCGAGTTCGTGACCACGAATCGTGGTAATTTTTGTTGTTGCACTTCGTGAAAAAATTTCGAGTTGAGTGTATCTCAAACGATATATAAAATGATCAATGTTTGCGGTTCCATTATCGGATTTATTTTAATAACTCGACTTCCTGGGAGTCTGGGTAAGTGATTAAGCGACATTTTAACATTGACGTACCCTAAATTAACTTCCATCGACTCAGGGTTACCTGAATCATCGATTCTGAAAAACGAACCTCTCCAGCCCACATTCCCGTCGAATTACGTCGCCGAAGGGATAATAACCATAATAAATACAAGCATCAGGCAACCATTTCAAATATGGTATCTCGTAGATGCCTCCTCAAGCCTTCGCAGACAGGATTTCTTCAACGGTAACTATCACAACAATACTCGGTAATGTTCAATTAATTTTTGGTAATTTTTCAAAGGCATGATAAAGACTTTGAGGGTAAGCAATGGCAATCAAAACATAACCCATTATGAGTACTTCCCAATTACCACATCTACTTCAAAGAATCAACAATACTGTGTACAAAACACAGAACCGAATGCTACGTTGGAAAATATGATACCAGAATTGTCCAGTTTCCAGGTGCCAATGATTTCCAGTTCATTTTCACAATATCATCTCTAACCAAGGTTTCTTTGTAGTTTTGCGGCAACGAAAACATTCGAGGAGTTTGGACAGAGAAGTGGTGCAATCAAACGAACCTCAAAAATGAGACTGTATTCATCAAGTACCAAGTAGGTAATTACCAATTAGGATTTTACAGCTCTGTGAAATCGTCAAAGAATCATCTACTCCTTCCAGCATCCGAATCATCCCAGGACACTGAACAGCAAAGTCATTGAGAGTGGAAAAGGGTCCAAGGCAAACCATTGGAATCCCTTATCCATTTTTGCATGATACTAATAAAATGGAAGAAATGGAGCTGGGGGGATTATCTGTATAATTAAATTTCAAAAAAATCCCCATCACCCTCCCTCTCGACAACTTTACTCAATAGTTCCTCATTAACTTCAACGGAATAAGAATGTAACTGTCTTTTTTTTCTTTAGAAATCATTGAAAAATCCAACTTTTAGGCTCTTCCTCTCTCCCCCTCCCCCTCATCTTTCATTTTCTTACGGTCCCTTGAAAAAAATTAAATCATCCTCAACACGAGCACGACTACGACTAATAATTTAAAAATGCTACCCAATAAAAAAGGAATTTCCAGTTCCCTTCTCCCAAACATTTGATATCCTATTTAGAATTAAAGATCCTTTAATTTTCATTTCAGGCTTCATCCAACGATCCAAACCAAAAAATCCCTATTCCAATCAGAGTAACAAAGAATTCTCACCGATTCGATCAACAAATCGATTTCACAGTTTTCCGCGACGAAAAGCCGAACTTGGAATTTATCTCATCACTTTTGAGTAATCTCTGCAAAACAACATACTTGTAGTTTCATGCAAGAAAACCTGTGTAATGGAATTTTCCGCAGGAAATACATCACAATGTAAAGATATGGCAAACTTCTACCATCAATTCGTAGAAACAAGAGCTAATGCTATACATTTATACGGTGACCACAAAAAAGTATTCGAACTTCATCCCAAACAATATGAAAACCTACCAGATCACTTTGACTGGAGAGATGAAGGCGTAGTAAGCGAGGTTAAAAGTGAGTACTTGAGTGGTTCCATCATTTCGATAAGTCGTACAAAATACTTATTCCAGATCAAGGCGAAGAGGGGCCATGTTGGAGTTTCGCGGTAACGGGGCAATTGGAAAGTGTTTATTTTATTCATACCAACAAAACCAAATCACTCCAGCTTTCGCAACAGGTAATTCTGGACTTTACCATAACGACCCACTCCATCGATAACTTCAAATTACCAAATTAGGAACGTCTGAATTTTAGTAAATACTCATGATATAAAAATACTCAGGCGTTGCTTGATTGTAACTGGGAATTCGGGAATTTGGGAAACTTCGGAGGAAATCAAGAGTATGCTTTCGAATGGATGATCAAGTATGGTGGCATACCGAGAGACGAAGACTATGGACCTTATTTAGGCAAGGTGAGAACGAGTAAATTCCAAATTCAAAGCCTCATATCGATATGAAATCTGGTTTTTCTGAAGCAAGGTGAAGGGACAAGAATCCATTTATCTAAATATTCCAACGATTACATTCTAAATTTTATTCCAAAAATAGAACCGTTAAGAGAGGGGTAAGAAGCAAGGGGTACTCTGCTTCGGGTTCGACTTTTATGAAAGTGATGAAAAATAAGGCAATTTTCTCCCAATTTCTTTCAATTGATCAGTACCATACAGAAATTGAGAAAATCCCCAGAACTTTCGGCTTGGACCAATATTTGATAGCAAAACGCCTAACCAAAGAATGAGGGCAACCAGCTCATTCACCAATTTCCTACGTCAAGCGTTTGTTGACAAATTCACATTTTTCATTCTGAATAGAGCGGTTATTGTCATATGCAAAACATGAACCTCTTCGCTCCCATTACCGGTTACGGGCATGTCCCAAAGCGAAACAGCACACTCATCAAAGCAGCCCTTAAACACTTCGGACCCCTTACTGTGGTCATCGACGCATACACCACGGATTTCCTCAACTACTCCGATGGTATCTTCAAAGATCCAACATGCGGTAAGTTCACACGCTGGGATGTCTCATTCGACTCAATTTAATGACTTTGATTTTTGCAGGAACCGAGGATAATAAGATGAACCATGCTTTGTTGTTGGTGGGCTATGGTAAACAGAACAACACGGAATATTGGATATTGAAAAATTCGTGGGGTAAAAAATGGGGTAAACGAGGTTACGTTACCATCGCCATGGAGAATAATGTTTGCGGAGTAATGAATAATCCGACATATGTTATATTTTGAAACGGTTTTCAAAAATGATCCGTACAGAGTTCGAACAACCATTGCAAATCACCGAGAAAGTATTTAAAACCAAATGAAGTATGGAAATGATTAAGAACATGACGTTTTCAAAAAATCTTGAAACTTTGAAAATAAAAACAATCTACAAATAATTTTAAAGAAGGGCACGAATTTTTCAAGATTAATAATCTTCTGAAACAATAAAATTAAAATAAATATTTCTAATAGAGGCAACTCGCTTATTGAAAATATTTGATAAGGAAGCAGTTTATAATTATGATAATTTGATTCGGAGTTTGTACTCGATCAATCAAATAAAAACAATGTACGAACCTATGAAAACTCGCAAATAAATAATTATCTCGTTTCAACATCTTGAATAATATTTTGTTATTTTTGTACGAATATTAAAAACACGCAGGAGTAAGCCTCTTATTAATCATTAAGGTCAATGTCCAAATGTGCTCGTAGTCTTCCCAAAGTTTATCAACAATATCATTATAACCCTTCCTTTCCTCAAATCATCACAAGTTATCATAAGCCTGTCATTATGACGTGTCACCATAACCTGTCATCCTGACATGACACCATAACCATGTCACGCCACCATAAAAATGACGTGTCATATCATGTCACCGTGACGTTATGTGACATAAACATGACATGTCATAGTGACATGCCACCATGACATGGTCATAACTTATGGCATGCTACCATGGCACGATCACACATCACTCATGACCATGACACGTCACACCAAGACAATGATGTCACTGCGACATGTTATGTGAGGTGGCATGTCATAGTCATCAGCGACATGGGATCAAGTCATGGCCATGTCACATCTCACACTACATGTCACTGTTACCTGTTATATGAGATGTGACATCACCATGGCGTGTCATCATCATGTCACTGTGACATGTGAGATGTGGCATGGCTATGACATGATCACATGTCGCTGATGGCCATGACACGTTACCAACAACAATGTGTCATCGTGACATGTCATTGTGACATGTTACGATAATTCTGTTGTGGCGAGATTTTATGGCAATTTTCGAGTTCATGTGCCATAACCAAGACATGAATACATAAAAAAAATGAAAAAACATTCTACTTTGGGATTAAGCCAATGCGAGAAATTTGGTAATAAGCCAAGGTACGAGTATCTCATTCAAGAATTCCTGGGCACGCCACCTTTCGTATAATTGGTGCATAAACATATTCGTGATATTTCCACAAATGTACTCTATATTCATTTCCGCACCAATTTCTCAGACAACTTAATCAATCTCGTATCTCCTAGTCAAACTACATTCGGTATACTGAAACACAGAATATCGTTGTAAAATCCGAGACGCCAATAGACCGGTTTCTAGTAGTTTTTTCGACACGAACAGACAAGATCTCAAGGAATCGAATGCAAATTGAAATTCTGCTTATGATTTATAATCAATTACATTTTATCGTGAAGATTTTAAAACTTCTTGCGCATCTTGAAGAGCGCAGTTCGCCTTGCGAGAATGTAAATCGACTAGTTCGGTATCATCGCTTGAATTTTTAGTAATATTCGAGCGATATAGATTTCAACACTACGTAAATAACGTCAAAATGGAGGACCCTCAAAAAATATCTTTTTGGTTAATTTTATTGTTTAACGCTTCGTAATATGAAATAAGTGAAATAACTCGAGTCGATTTGCCGAGTAAGCAATTCGCAGATTTTTTGCAACATCATAATGGAGGATCCGAGTAAAATAGCTGTTTGGTTAATTCTACTGTTTAAAATTTTATTAATCCGAGGTAAGTGAAATAATATCTGGTTCATGTTCGTTGATGAGGTGATTTGTTGATACAGCCGAAGAAATGAGGTTGAGGAATTTCAAGTTACAGAATCCTTCATCATCAAAAATCGTTCATTTTGCAGGACAAACAAATGAACCTGATTGGACGAATAAAACTTTATCAGCATTTCCATCTAGTTTCAAGGCTAAATTCAAAGCCTACGGTGGGGATGGTCTTTCAGCAACTTTGTGGTACAACGGAGATGAGAAATTTCTCAGGTTGGATGGCCAAGGAGGTAAAATACATCACGAAGAGTATTCAAATCGGTTACATATTCATCTGTAAAGTATTCATGATCCTTCAGGTGCTGTAAAAACTTTCGTAGAAAAGGTAGGCGAAAACATTACCCAATATTCGAGATTTCCATTTGGTATCCATAAAGAATACTGTCTGAAATCTACAGAAGACCAACAGGCAGATTGGTCCACATACTTCATAAATATCGCCGAATATTTACAGTCCAGTTTCAAAGTGAGCTCGATAAAATTTAATTTTCTTGACAATTTTTAATTAATTTCACCGCAGTATATTGGAAAAGAAACATTCAGAGGGGTAGAAACTGAGAAATGGTGCGATGAAACATCAAAAGACCAGAACTACACGATTTACATGAAATACCAAGTATATCATTGAAAACTCCTTTATCCATATTTGTGAAAATTTTCTAAACCCAAGAGATATTTCAGCAATCCAGCATTGATCCGAATAAGCAACTCCTTGCTCCGGTTTTCTTCATCAAGAACTCTAAAACTTACGGAAACTTCAGTCGAGTATACGAAGTGACTGATTTTTCGGATGAAATATTTGATAGGGAATCTCTGTGGAAGCCTTTTGGTAAATTTCAGTCATTTATCGTTACTCCTGGAATATCTAATCATTAGGGAAATTCTGCAGATGATGTACCATGCGTTATTAGAGATAGGAAAACCGAATGGAAGGATGACTTTGTTGCATCCAATGAGCAGAAGTTCGGTATACCTCAAATTCTTCCAGAAAACTTCGATTGGAGGGAGCTTGGCGCCGTCGTTGAAAGAAAGGGTAAGGATTTGGCCTTTTAAGTAACTTGGGTCAACGCTGGGGAGAAGGTGCCAGCTATAACCTTTTCTTAGAATTGATATAATTTGAATTACCAAAGATCCATGTGATTTTTCATCAACCTGGACCTGCGCTGCTGCTGCAGTAATGGAAGGAGCATACTTTTTACGTACCAATCGTACAAAATTAGTTCGCCTTTCAAGACAGGTATATCATCTGTAAATTATGAGTCATCCCAGCACTAATTCTTCATCAACTTCATGTACCATTTCCATAGTATCTAATTGACTGCGCAGCCTCGTGGCATCCACAAAGCGAACACAAATCAAGAATGGAAGACAAGTACGCTTATGAATGGGTAATACAAAAAGGAGGTCTGCTCGAAGACCAATATCCAGGACCAACCACAGGACTGGTAAAGTTGAAAATACACCATCTTTACACTCGAACTAACATCAACAAGAAACTATTGCATCTTCTTTCGTGAATTTACTCATAGCACGAAGTATGCAAAGTCAAAGACGTCAATTCATCGATAACCATTAGTTCTTGGATACGAGTGACTCCGTCATATGACACGCACGCCATGAAAACGGCTCTTATCAATTATGGCCCCATTTCTGTGTACTTCAAAGCAGACAAGTATCCATTTTTAAATATTGCCGATGAAGTATACGATGATCCGTCTTGTGGTAATGATCAAGATATCATTTGTACTTGTTGAGTAGAGTCAAGCACATAACAAGTGATACTTTTTCTCAGGCCACAGAAGGTTCAGATTGACATACTTCGCTGTGGTTGTCGGTTATGGGAAGAAAAATAACACCGAGTATTGGATCGTTAATCCATTTTGGGGTCCGGAGTATGGACAAGATGGCTACCTCAAGATTGCGATGAAGAATAATACCTGTGATACGTCTTATTATGCCACATTTGTAATATGATTGGGCCTATTAATAACTCCTCAGAAAAAATCTTCGAAGTACTTTTACCATTGTAATGCTCAAAGTTTATGTGATATTATAAATTTTATTGATTTACAAATTATATTTTTCTTCAATTCAATTTTCGTCGAAGATGACAGAATGCCACATAAGTTTATTCTAATTTGGTTACATGAACAAAGCTAAGGTCACAGGGTATTTAGTGTCGTGGGGTCATTGAACTCAGCATTTACCATCCAAGGTCAGAGATCCTTATATAAATTCAAAATAAAATCAAAAATAATAAAGGACCCGCACAATTGAATTTTCAACGGGAAAAATCCCAAGTATGGATCCAAAGCCATTCAGAAAAAGAGCTGGAGGAATTCCTTCAGGTCGGAATTTTTGGAAGGCTTCGAGAAATTTTAAGTACTTGATAGCATAGGCAATTTTCCTAAATTTCTTTCACCGTAGAAATTAAGGAGGGGACTATTTATGCTCTCGATGGCTCTTAGAAGGAACACGTCTACCTCAATTGTTTCACCTTTAAGTTCGTCCAAGAGCAATAAATCCTACTTAGGGTAATTTTTACTCTTATTTAATTCTTTCTTAGAAACACTTTGGGAATTTTCGACGAAATCGTACGAAGGCAACGCTCTTTCACGTCCACGAAAACTACACAAATTACTTAATCTTCGATAATTAAGTGTTTCCGTACAAAATAACACATCGTACATTTGGTGCGCCAAGATGTCTGCCCGTCTCAAACACATGTAACATTTACTCGCCCACGTTATGTAATTTGTTATCGTGCACTTGTACCATTAAATGGTCAGTAAACATATTAATAATTTATCATAACATAGTGAATGACACATTTGACGGTGTTATTTTCGCGGAAAATGAATATTTTACACGTGATATGGGCCTTGATGACAATTTGGTGCAACATCAAAGGTAGCTTAGGTGAGTAAAAGTTATTGAGAATTTCAAAAATTCATATGAAATGCATAAATTTAACATATTTAAGTTGTATTTTGAAACAAAACACCGGACAAGTTACCCCTGCCCCCTAAAATAATTGATTCTCCCTTTTTCACTTTTAAACACCCATGAAATATATTTTGAGCGAAATTACTCCCGATACCTGCACCCTACCTCATTCCCTCGTCAACTCACTGTTCCTCAAATCGCTAAAAAATATTCAACCCCTTTTTCCAATAGGTACACAAGAGGCAAAACTCCAGCAAAACATTCACCCCGCATCTTCCTCCTGCTTCATCATCAAATTGAACTACTTCCGAGATGAAAACGTCCCTATATCAATTTGGTACGACGCAGAGAATAAATTTTCGAGAATAGACGCGAACGCGGGTAAGATACCAAATTTAAATACTCAACATGGATACAGCTCCCCGTCTTTATTTTAGGTATTTTGAAACTCGTTCGTGAGAAAAATGACGTCAATGTAACTTTTTGGGGAAGATTTTCTCGCGGCGATCGTAACGAATACTGTGTCAAGTATTCTCACGCTTTTGACCTGTTACCTTACTTCATAAACGTCACAGGGGCAAATTTACAATCAAATTTCAAGGTATTTTTATTTAAATATAGGAACTCGAATAAAATAATTTATCGAGGTATTCCTCTTCTATCGTAGTTCATTGGAGAGGAAACGTTCAGAGGGGTAAAAACCGAGAAATGGTACAACGAAACGACTGAAATCACAGTTTATATGCGACACCAAGTAAACTCACGCTACACCTTAGGCACACCAGTGTTACCAACGATTTAGATATTAATTTACCTAATAATTCTTTGACACAGAATTCCAACAGAAATCCAGCAGAGCAGATACGCGTACCACTCGTGATGCTGTTCAAATATCGAGGCGTCCGTCGTAAATTTGAGATAACCAGTTATTCCGATGAAAAACCAGATTCAAAATTAATCAAATCGCCATTAGGTAAATGACAACCACGTGTAATTATTACGTGATCACGAGAGGAAAAATATTACAGAGAATATCAAGTGCTTGGATGATTTAACGATGATCGACTGGAAAGATAACTATACCATATCAAACAAAAAGAACTTCTCGGTACCAGAAGACCTCTATAAAAACCCTCCAGAAACCTTTGATTGGAGAAAGCTCGGAGGAGTGGTAAAAAGAAAAGGTAACTTCTTATAATTTCAATTCGTCACATTTCGTGTAATTCCGTTAAATTCCAAAGATCAATGCGATTTGGGCACATCTTGGGCATGTGTCGCTGCAGCAGTCATCGAAGGGGGATATTTCGCTCATAGCAATCGCTCGGCATTGATTCGTCTATCGAAGCAGGTAACTAAAAAATGCAAATAAACCTCCGATGAACTATTTGATTCAAATCACTTAAAACTCCGCGAGTAGTCGTTGATGGACTGCAGCGTCTCGTGGGACGCCTACAGTGAACTTGATACAAGAATGGAGGATGTATACGCTTACGAATGGATCGTGAAAAACGGTGGTATCCCGGACGAAGATCAATACCCAGGTCCAAACACTGGAATGGTAAAATTACTAAAGTTCTCTTTTGAATAATCGATTTGAAATTTATTCCATCTCGTGTGAAATTATCATAGCACGAAACATGTAAAACACAAAATGCAACATACAACGTGAAAATCACTGGTTGGGCTTCTGTGCCATTTTCCAAAGACGAAGTCGCCTTAAAAGCTGCTCTCATACATCACGGCCCTCTTTCTACTTATATCAGAGCTGATAAACGCGCATTTGAGAATCTCACCGATAAAATATACGAAGACCCATATTGTGGTAAGAAGAGTAAGAACTCCTCTACAAGGCTTCATCAACTTAAGATTTTTCACAACTTTATCTCTTAAAGGTGACTTGAACTATCGCTTGATGTATCCAGCACTGTTGGTTGGTTATGGAAAAGAAAATGGTAAAGATTATTGGACCATTAATCCATTCTGGGGTTCGAATTTTGGACAAGAAGGATACATCAAAACGTCAACTTGTGTGTTTCCATATGGAAGATATGCTTATTATGTAACGTTTTAATTGAAAATACATCCAGAACAATTTCACGTGTCTTTTTTATCAATTTTAAATCAATGCTAAGTTCAAAAAAAGGAGGAGAAATCAGAAACGAAAATGATGCTCACACGATTTGCATTTTGAGTCCGCCAAATATCTTTTGCTTCATAATATTGATGAAGAAAACATCACACATTGTAGCACGTATATAACAACGAACCAAATCCAAGGTCATTTAAATATTAAATCTGCTAATAACGCCGAAGGTATAAAAACTGAATTCATTAAAATATTACATCGTCTGTCTCTTTTCTTCAAGGCGTGGTTTCCCAGAAAAACTAAATATATATGTGTACAATTAAAAATTTGGAAAATCCATAATACATAGTTGTTGAAGGCTACAGGCAGGTAAGCATAAGCGATTTGCCCCCCGGGGTCAGCAAGGATATATCAAAGTATCCACACGTTACCAGTCCCGGATAATTAGTCGTTTAAGTCATGATTTCGCGCATTATGTAACATTTTAGTCAAGAATTCATTCCATTTATCATATCCAGCCTATATTATTATGTAAAGTAGAAAATATTATTGCGTAACAAATTTAAAATAAAATTCATTATTGTTTGATTTATCGAATGGAATTAATTCACCATAATCCATCGACATTTAGAGAGTTCACTCGCCTCTGATAATTATTCCAGAGAATAAGAATTCGGTTCATAAGGTAAAATCTTGAGAAAAAGTATCTGAAAACAAGATCATCAAACTAAAGTAGGCCCTACGTCAATGATATTCCCAAACGCGAAGACGTTACAGGCCAAAATCAAAGGTCTACATGTGAATTGCAAGTAAAATAACAACGCGTCATTTACAAAGATAAATTCACTAAATAAATTTCCTATATCGCATTTCCCTCTCCTTCACAAGGTGTAATTAAAAATACAGAAAATCATAATAATTGTTCAATAACAAAATGTAACCAAGCATGAATAAAATGCCAAAATATGCGCATAATGGCTGAAGCCACATCCGCATTTGTGCACAGGTAATCAAGTTCACGACCAATTTTGCCAATTAGGAGATGATTTTGTAATTAAGGCTATCTAATATTTTCAAGACGTCATTTTTCTGTAATTTATCACTGATTAAAAATATTCTGATACGATGCTCACCCTTGATAATATCTATCACCAAGCTCTACACACCTTCACAAAATTAGTAGCAAGCTGGTTTCTACTACTTCAAGTTGTATTTTAAAATTGTCAATTTTTTTCAGAACTACAAGTGGCACAGAAATTATCATGAATAATTCATGGGCAATATTGATCCTACTGACATTCTACTTAGGAACTGGTGGCATCTTGGGTGAGTAATTTTTTATGAAAAATTTTGCATAAGTTGACAAAACCTATGAAAACTTTCATTTCATCGCCAGGAGATCCAAATGACACTACATTAAAACCCAAAGATATACCAGATACGTTATCAAATTTCGTGCTTGAATTCCATTTCTTCGGCGAAGATTTATTTTGTTCGGGAAAAGTGTGGTACGACGCGGATGAAAATGTCTTTATATCAGATTTATGTTCAGGTAATAAAAATGAATTTTGATTCGTAAATTGGCCACGTTCTATTGAGTTTTGTACAACAGGTTACTGGAAAACGATGATGGAACAGAATAGTGACAACGCAACCCAATGGGAAAAGGTTGCTATCAGGGGCAAGGATGAGTTCTGCTTTAAGCGTTCAGGAAGTTATCCCACCATAATGCTTCCGTTTGTACATGCACTCAATCGTTCTCGTTCACATCACAATGTAAGAACAATACTGTTGTAGATAAGTATAGCCAAAGGGTTGTCAGTTATTCCCCTTCCATCAGTACATCATTCTTAAGTCGTGTAGTAGGACAAAATAGGGAACGAAACTCTTTATTTTTGTGTGCTCATGATTGTCAAGCTTGTTCAAGGTGTCCATGAGAGCCAGAGGGAAAGAGGATCTGTCTGACGCTACTACAGATGTATGTGCCTAATATTTTTTGAAATTCTTTTATTAGTATGTTGGTAAAGAGACCATCAAAGGACTTGAAACGGAAAAATGGAACGTCGCAACGCAGGATAGATTCAATTTCACAACTAACATACGATATCAGGTAATTTTTCAGCATTTCAATTACCCCGCACTTATGAGGTAAATAGCTAATTCAATTTAAAAACAGAAATCAACCGTTGACCCAAGTAAAACAATAGCAATTCCAGTTAAAATAACATCATCAAGAGCATTCATGGAAATAACAAGTTTCTCGGAGGAAAAACCAGACATAAAATCGCTCAAGGCAGCTTTTGGTAAGTTCTTCCCACGTAATTCGTATCAGCAACTTTTTCACCAACGAACACCTTCCGTAAAAAAGCTCAATGCAGCGCTCTTGAACCCAACAAAACGATGGATTGGCGTACGTGGTATCTTCCGGAAATATACAGTTTGAAACACGAGAAAAACATCTCCATTCCTGAGAAAGTACTCGCAAATCTCCCAGAAAGCTTCGACTGGAGGACACAAGGAGCTGTCGTTGAACGAGATGGTAATGAATCCACTACAAGTGTATTTCCAAATCTATATTGTCGTTGGTTTCCCAGACGAATGTCAGTCCGGAGTTTCGTGGGCTTGTGCAGCAGCAGCAGTTGTCGAGGGAGCACATTTTCTACACAACAGTCGCTCCAAGTTGGTCCGTCTATCGAAACAGGTACGCTGCATTCTTTTCACAATTCTCGTGGTAGCCATTTCATTTCAAATGTTCATAGGCAATAATGGATTGCGTTGGATCGTGGAACATCAAATTAAAAGATAGCACATTGCGAGATTACTACGCTTATGATTGGATAATAAACAATGGTATACCCGAAGAAGACCAATATCCGGGGCCAAGTACAGGCTGGGTATTGTCTAATGTCACTTCAATCAAAACTTACGCGTTTAAAGAGTGATTCTTCACTCATGCTTGTTTTTTTATTCAGCATGAAACATGTAAAGCTGGAAATACCAAGTCATCCGTAACCATTAGTGGCTGGGGTAAGGTTTCTCGGGTGAAGGATATTAATAAAACTAAAGCAGCTTTGATCCACTATGGACCCCTATCTATGGTTATCGATCTTGATAAACGTGTAGTAAAGGAATTTCCTGAAAGAATATATAAAAAGCCAGAAGGTGATTTTATAAGATAAAAAATTCATTAAGAATTAGATTCTATTAAATGAAAGATTTTTGGGTAATTTCGTGAAATTAAATTTGTAGGTGAAGAAGGAAAGCGGCAGCACAATATGATATATTCTGTATTGATCGTTGGCTATGGAAAAGAAAATGGAGAGGAATATTGGATCATCAAGCCGTTCTGGGGCTCGAAATATGGTGAGAAAGGATACATTAAGGTATCTACGAAATACGAGACCTGGATAACTGCTATCTCGGATTACGAATTTGTCCAATTTGTAACATTTTAACCAAATAATCGTTCTATTCTGTATCTTCAAGACTTTACGCTTTACTAGTGTAGAATAAAATATTATGAAACAAATTCAAATAAAATTCAGCGTAAAAATTTATTAAATGACGATCACCAGAAACCAAATAGTTATTTATACAAAGAAAAAAAATCCATCAAAGTCCGCCTACCTCGTAATTATTTAAAATATCCGTTAAGGTGAAAAATTGGCGTTCTATTGTGTTCTGTACACGTATAACAGGTTATTGGAAAATTATGAGAGAACAGAATGGCGACAAGATAATCCTATGGTAAAAGTTGGCACCCAGGGACAATAAACAGTGGACTAGAAATGAGCATTATGACATAAAAATGAAGCCCTACCTTCCATGTAACATTTGTTTGAATTGACGCAGGCAATCGAAAGTTTAGAAGATCGATTCAGTCGTTAAATTTTGTAGACGATAAGAAGAGCTAAATGTAACGAGGCATGAAAACTAATACCTTGAAATACGGAATAATTAAAGCAATGTCTATATTTCTATTCAAGCAATCAAGCTAATGAACAATTTAGCCAATTAGAAAATAATTTTTTAATTGAGTTGTTTTTTTATAAATTATCAGTGATTAAATGTGTTTTGATACAATGCTCACGTGCGATAAAACAACCAAACTCTAGAACCTTCAAAAAAAAATCGGGACGATTCCTACTTGAAGTTATAGTACTTCGGTATTGGTGCTCACCTAGTGTTCTCCTCATATTAGTAAATCTTATTCAAAATCAGTCCTTCACGTTATTAATAACAGCACCAGTGGCATATCATGAATAATTCAGGGGCTATATTGATCCTGTTGTCATTCTGGTTAGGAACCAGAAGAACCCTAGGTGAGTAATTTTTTTATATAAACGTTGGATAACTTGACAAACTCTGATGAACGCTTTCGTTCCATCAGCGGCAGATATCGATGACACAACATTAAAATGCAGCGATACACCAGACAAGTTATGCAATTTTGTGATTCAGTTGGATTTCTTCGGCGAAGAGTTATTTTGTTCGGTAACAGTGTTGTATGACGTAGAAGAAAATATCTTAATGGCAGATTACTGCTCAGGTAATAAATGCTGCGTATGTTCGGTGTGTTGGCGTAGTGCTTCTGACATTCTCTCGTGTTTTGTTAAATAGGACATTGGAAAATGATGAGGGAACAAATTGGCGACAAAGTAATCCGGAGGTACAAGTTCGCACCCAGAGACAAGGAAGAGTTCTGCTTTGACTTTTCAGAAATTAAATTCGACGAGTTACTTCCTTTTGCACATTTAGCCGGTCATTTTCGTTCGCTTTACAAAGTAAGAGTAATATAAGTAGTTAGATTGTTGATAGTTCTTTTTTCTCTAGTCCGTGTTTACCAAGTCTAAAGGGAAATTGATTAGGCAATTAAGCCCTTCGATTTTAAAGAGCTCACTTGTCGAAGATGTTCAGAGGTCAGGGGGAAGGGAGAGCGAAAGGATCGCTGAATCGTAAGTGTACGTTCGGTAGCAGGAAATTCCATGTAGACGACTAAAAGGTCAATCCTGGCACTCTCCGTTCATGGTATGTAGTACATGGGGTCCATGATCAAAGTATTTCTTCTCCATTTCAAAGCGCCAATATCCCAAGAAGTCTACTCTCTTGAATACCACTTCCGTAGTTCCGTAGGATCTTCAAGTTATCTATTTCTGTGCACTAGTATCCCCGGAAAATTCGTAGCTTTTTTTCCTCGTTGTGGAAAGGACAAATAAAAATTTAGAAAAAAAGCAACCCAGCGATAGAATCAACTTGACAACGTTAATAATAATAATATTTTTTCAAATAATTCTTTCATTAGTACATCGGCAATGAGAAAATAAGGGGGATTGAAACAGAAATATGGAACATCTTAACACCTGATGGATATAATTTCACAACTAACATACGATATCAAGTAAATAGTTAGCATTTCAATTATACTTAGTACTTTCATTATCACTTGAGCTAATTCTTTCAAAAAACAGAAATCAGCCGAAAACCCAACCAAAGTTATAGCGATACCAATTAAAATAGACCTTATAAAAAATCGACACGATTATGGATACTTCGAAGTAACAAGTTTTTCCGAAGAAAAACCAGACACCAAATCTTTTAAGGCAGCCTTTGGTAAATCATTCTACGAAACGTTCATCGTATTAAACAACCTCTATTTCAACAACGGGCATATTCACAGAAACAACAAAATGCACTGGTCTCCCGAATACAACGATCGAATGGTTTCCTCCAGGCTTGTACACCAAAGAAAACGAGAAAAATTTCACTGTTCCCGAAGAGCTACTGAAAAACCTCCCAGATAGCTTCGACTGGAGGACGCAAGGAGCTGTTGTTGAACGAAATGGTAATAAATTCATTACTCGTATAAACGTTAACTTCAAAATTGAAATAACCTGTGTCACTGATTTCCTAGACGATTGTCAATCAGATATTTCATGGGCTTGCGCAGCAGCAGCAGTCGTCGAGGGAGCTTATTTTCTGCACAACAATCGCTCCAAGTTGGTTCGTTTATCGAAACAGGCAGGTTTACGTTATTTTTTATAATTTATTAAAATAAAAATTTTTATAATACGTACATCAGTGATTCATCTAAAATGTTCACAGTCAATAATTGATTGCGCTGGTTCGTGGCACGTTAAGACGAAAAAGAATACGTTGTGGGATTACTATGCTTATGAATGGATCATCAAAAATAAAGGTATTCCCGAAGAAGACCAGTATCCAGGACCAAATACAAACTCGGTAATGTCAGATATCACTTGTACGCAAAAATTCACGCATATCCGATTCATCACTCGAGCTTTTGTTATTCAGCATGAGAAATGTAAAGCTGAAAATGCCAAGTCATCTGTAGCTATCGCCGGTTGGGGTAAAGTTTCTTGGATGAGTGATGTAAATCAAACTAAAGCGGCTTTAATACATTATGGACCCCTTTCCATATCGTATATCGATATTGATAAACGAATAGTGAAGAAGTTCCCAGAAAAAATATATGATAATTTAAAAGACGGTGATAATTCAAAAATTTAATTCTTAAATCATTGAATTTGATAAAATGAAAGATTGATAATATTGCGTGAAAATTTGTAGACGAGGGGGGGAACCAGTACCGCGTGAACATGATACATTCTGCATTGCTGGTCGGTTATGGAAAAGAAAATAACGAGGAATATTGGATCATCAAGCCGTTCTTTGGCTCGAAATATGGTCAGCAAGGATATATCAAACTATCGACAAAATACGAGTCCTGGATTGGTCATCGCTCTGGTTACGATTTAGCGCATTATGTGACATTCTAATCCAAAGATCACAGTATCCTGAAGTTGTCTGTCTTCAGAGTAGTTGACGATGTCATCGCTTTAGATATTTCAAATAAATTTCACAGTTGTTTACTTTCATTGAATGAAATAAATTTACCAGCATCCAAAATTCCAAATGATAATCTACATGAGGAAATAAAAACCATCAACGTTTGAGGAATTCACCCATCACCATAAATGACGCCAAGTAAAAACGATGTGAGTTATGGAGTGAAACGCTCAAAGTTTAAAACCAACAACGAAATCATACAGTCAAAGATCTATGACAACCGCAAAGTCCACGAAGCACAAAGATAAACTTATCAAAATGTCACATCGTCTCTCTGTCTTCCTCGATCGCATTTCCAATAATAACTTCTCAGAAAATAGACTAAACATTACCGCAAAAGTTCAAAGGACCGATATTGTTATTAAATTTAAGTTATAAAAACACCTTGACCTATCCGAATGTAATCGGCTTGAAAGATAATATAAGAAAAGGCCACGTGTATCTCTTTTCAAATTGTTACAATTTTGCCAATTAGGAGATAACTTTTAGTAATTTCTCTTGTGTTCTGTACTCGTACAACAGGTTATTGGAAAATAATGAGAGGACAGAATGGCGACAAGATAACCCTGTGGTACAAGTTCGCACCCTGGGACAATAAGGAGTTGACTAATGAGCATTATGGCATCATAGTGAAGCCTTACCTTCCATGCAAACATTTGTTTGAATTAATTTGACGCAGGCAATCGAAAGTTTAGAACATCGATTAAGTCGTTTCATTTTGTAGACGATAAAAAATGCTAAATGTAACGAGGCATGAGAACTGATACCCTGAAATACGGAATAATTAAAGCAATGTCTATATTTCTATTCAAGCAATCAAGCTAATGAACAATTTAGCCAATTAGAAAATAATTTTTTAATTAAGTTGTTTTTTTATAACTTATCAGTGATTAAATGTGTTTTGATACAATGCTCACGTGCGATAAAACAACCAAACTAGAACTTTCAAAAAAAATCGGGACGATTCATACTTGAAGTTACAGTATGTACTTGGGTGTTGATGCCCATGTTAGTAAATTTTATTCAAAATCACTCCTTCATGTTATTAATAACAGCACAAGTGACATATCATGAATAATTCAGGGGCTATATTGATCCTGTTGTCATTCTGGTTAGGAACTAGAAGAACCCTAAGTGAGTAATTTTTCATATAAACATTGGATAACTTAACAAACTCTGATGAGCACTTTTATTCCATCAGCGGCAGATATCGATGACACAACATTAAAATGCAGCGATACACCAGACAAGTTATGCAGTTTTGTGATTCAATTGGATTTCTTTGGCGAAGAGACACTTTGTTCGGCAACAGTGTTGTATGACGAAGAAGAAAATATCCTATTGGCTGATTTCTGCTCAGGTAATGAAAGCGACGCATGTTTGGTGAATTACCGCAGTGCTTCTGATGTTCCCTCGTGTTTTGTTAAATAGGACATTGGAAAATGAAGAGGGAACTGAGTGGCAACAAGGCAACGCTATGGTACAAGTTCGCACCCAGGGACAAGGAAGAGTTCTGTGTCAATGTTTCAGGAGATAATTTCGACCCGTTACTTCCTTTTGCACATTTAGCCGGTTATTTTCGTTCGCTTTACAAGGTAAAAGTCATCGTATCATAAGTAAACGGTTATGGTCGAAGGATCGTTGATAGTTCTTCCAGTCTGAAAGGGAATTGACCAGGCAATTGAGCTCTTCGATTTTTAAGCGCTCTTTGGTTATTAAACTTGTCGAAGGTGTTCAGGGGTTAGGTGGAAGGGGAGGGTGAAGGGATCTGTGCGTCGTCAGTGCAGATCCCATTGCAGAAATACAGATTCCAGGTAAACGACTAAAAGATCAAGCCTGGCGTTCTTCACGTTCATGGTATGTAATGTAGTACATGAGGTCTATGAATGAATTGTATCTGTATTTCTCCTCAATTGCAACGCAACAATATCCCTGGACATTACTCCCTTGAATACCACCTCTGTGAGATCTTCGAGCTTTCTATTTTCGTTTACTAGTATCTTTGCAAAATCGCAGCTTCTTTTCCTCATTCTGGGAAGAACTACCGATAAAAATGAGTAAACAAGGTCATCCAACAAAAGAACCAACATAAGATAATTTTTTCAAATCATTTTTTTACTAGTACATTGGTAAAGAGAAAATAAGGGGGCTTGAAACAGAAGTATGGAACTTGGTAACACCTGATGGATACAATTTCACAACTAATATACGATATCAAGTAATTAGTCAGCATTTTAATTATACTTCTTACCTTTATTATCACTTGAGTCAATTCTTTAAAAAAAAAAAAAACAGAAATCAGCTGAAAACCCAACTAAAGTTATAGCGGTACCAATTAAAATAGACCTGATAAAAAATCGACATAACGCTGGATACTACGAAATAACAAGTTTTTCCGAAGAAAAACCAGACACTAAATCCCTCAAGGCGGCTTTTGGTAAATTCTTCCTCATATGGAACGTTTGTCACATTAGAGCACCTCTTGTTCAACAACGAACATTTCCACAGAAACAGTAAAATGCACTAGTATCCAGAATTTAGCGATCGAATGGTTCCCTCCAGGCTTGTATACCAAGGAAAACGAGAAAAATTTCACTGTTCCCGAAGAACTACTGAAGAATCTCCCAGATAGCTTCGACTGGAGGACCCAAGGAGCAGTTGTCGAACGAGATGGTAATGAATTTTCACAAACGTCGTTTTCAAACAAGCTATCTAATTGTTTTCCCAGACGAGTGTCGGTCGGATATTTCATGGGCTTGTGCAGCTGCAGCGGTAGTCGAGGGGGCTCATTTTATCCACAATAATCGCTCCAAATTAGTTCGTTTATCGAAACAGGCAAGTTCACGTTATTTTTTATAGTTTATAAAAATACTCAAAATACATCACTGAGTCATCTAACACGTTCACAGTCCCTAATGGATTGTGCCGGTTCGTGGCACATTAAGATGAGAAGGAACACGTTGTGGGATTACTATGCTTATGAATGGATCATCAAAAACAAAGGTATACCCGAAGAAGACCAGTATCCAGGACCAAGTACAGGCTTAGTAATGTCAAATTTTACTTGTACTCAGAAATTTACGTAAATTCAATTCATCGCTCGAGCTTATTATGTTATTTAGCATGAAAAGTGTAACGCTGAAAACGCCAAGCCATCTGTAACCATCGCCGGTTGGGGGAAAGTTTCTTGGGCGAAGGAGATAAATAAAACCAAAGCGGCTTTAATACATTATGGACCCCTTTCCATATCATCTTTAGATATTGATAAACGCATAGTGAAGAAGTTTCCAGAAAGAATATATAATAATTTAAAAATCGGTGATTATTACAAAACTAAATTCCTAAATCGTTGAATTTAGTAAAATGGAAAGATTGATACGTGAATGAAAATTTTTAGATGAGGGGAGCGACCAGGACATGAACATGATACATTCTGCATTGCTTGTTGGTTATGGAAAAGAAAATAACGAAGATTATTGGCTCATCAAGCCGTTCTTTGGCTCGAAATATGGTCAGCAGGGATTTATCAAAGTAGCTACAAAATACGAGTCCTGGGTCAATATCCACACTGGTTACGATACAGCGCATTATGTAACATTCTAATCCAAACATCATATATTTTAGTATCCTGAAGTTTTCTACATTTAGAGTAGTTAAGAATGTTATCGCTTTAACAATTTTAAATAAACACAATTGTTTACTTTCATTGAATGACATTAATTTACCAGAATTCAAATGATCATCTACATGAGTGAATAAAATTTATCAACGTTTAAGGAATTCACCCATCATAATAAATGACGCAAAGCAAAAAGGATCAAAGGATGTAAGTAATGAAGTGGAGCGAACAAATTTTAAAACCTACAACGAAATCATATGGTCAAAGATAACGTCAATCACATCCGCGAAGTCCATGGAGCACAAAGACAAACTCATTAAAATGCAATATCGTCTCACTGTCTTCCTCGAGTACATTTCCAATAATAACTCCTCATAAAATAGACTAAATATTACCAAAAGTTCAAAGGACCGATATTTTTATTAAATTTATATTATGAAAACACGTATCCGAATGTAATCAGTTTAAAAAATAATATAAGAAAAGGCCACGCGTATCTCTGTTCTAGTACGTAATCAAGTTGTTAGAAAATGTTGCCAATTAGGAGATGATTTTATATTTTTAAACGTTGTTTTTCTGTAATTTATCACTATTTATATGTATTTCGATAAGGTGCCCATCAATGATAATACACTCAAGCTTTACTCAACCACATCTGCTTCGCAAAATTAATACCACTTTCCATAGTCATCGATGTTGACAAACGTACAGCGAAAAAATTTCCAGAAAGGATATATAAATACTCAAATGAAGGTGATCATTTAAATCTTGATTAACCAATAAGTCACCATACTAAATTACATGGATTAAATCAAATTCATAGCTAAATCTGAAGACTACGAGTACAATATGTTGGAATCAGCTTTGCTTGTCGGTTATAACAAGGAAAACGACGAGGAGTATTGGATCGTGAAGCCGTTCTGGGTCTCAAAATATGGTCATCAAGGATTCATTAAGATATCTACAAAGCGCGAATCCTGGTTTAATTATAGCACAGAGGATGGATTTGCATATTATGTAACTTTCTAGAGGCCACTTTTCCATAATCCAAAGATATTAATTTTTACTCATTTAAAATATAATTTATTAAAGAATACCGAATGAAATAATTACTGTTGACTTTTATCGAATGACGTCAAAACACAAATCGCGAAATAATCTCCAATGCCAGAAGAGAAATTAACCAGCATTCGAAGAATACCTCTAGCACCATAAAACTCGAGAAATCATAGAAAGAAAATCTACAAGCTGATTCTAGCAATGACACCATCGGATCAAAAATAATTACCCATATAACCACCTCGTACATGACATACATGACGCCGAAGACGTCAAAAAGAAAAATAAATATCGATATTGTGATCATAACGAGTAAACAACATCGTCGTACAACGGCAACTTCGCGGGTTAACGGTCAAATATGCAAATTAAGAACTAGTTTAGAATCCATACCTGCAAATTTTTCCATTTCCGATAAATTAATACATTATTAGCATGATACATGAAACCACGAGTATTTTACTCCCAAGTAAAAAACAACATTACGATGAAGTCAAATTTGTTGACTGTAATGTTATTTCTCTGTATAAATATTTGCATCAGCCAAGGTAAGTGAACTGATACAATATTAAATTCGTATTTCGAGTTCAAGGTCATTTGAAGATGATAATTTCTAATTCGGAAGCATTTCCTTTAAAGCCGTTTGTTGATGGGAAATTCGAGCAAAATTCTTAAAAATTCTTCAAATTTTGTTCAAATTGATTAAAATTGCTTTAAATTACACAAAAATTTCCAAAATGATGTTAAAATTGATCAAAGTTGCCCAAAAATTGTGCAAAACGATTAAATTAGTGAAAAATCTGGTTAAAATAGCAAAAAACTATCAAAATGTTCGTAAAATCATTCGGAATTGATCAAAATTTGCTTAAAATTCCTTAAAGCTACGCAAAATTGTCAAAATGTTGTTAAAATTGTACAACATTTGCACAAAGTTGAATAAAAATTGTTAAAAAGTTGTTGAAATAGTTTAAAATTGTTCAAAACATGGTAAAAATCGCTTAAAATTACACAAAACTGTCAAAACGTTGCTAAAATTGTTCAAAAGTGTTGAATATTTGCACAAAATTACATAAGAACAATTAAAATGTTGTTGAAATGCTTTAGAATTGATCAAAATTTCTTTAGAACGAACTAAAACAACGCCAGATTGTCAAAATGCTGTTAAAATAGTTCAATATTTGCCTTATTTTTGTATTTTTTTCACGTCTAAGTATCGCTCACAACGTCGAATAATTTTCCAAGTAATTTTTCGCTTTTTAACGAGATGATCCTGAATTACTTATTTAGATTATGGGCACTTAATACGTCCGTTGATCGTATAATTAGCTGCGTGGTTTAAAATTCGTTGTCAAATTTGTAAATACTTCAATTAAGAATTTAGTCGATGTAGGAGTACGAAGTGGTCTCATTTCTGAATCTTATAAATTTCGGAGAACAAAATATCGCGATGAATGATTCAAACAAGATGCTACTTATTGTGTTGATTTTCGCGCTCGGAATTAATATCGTGCCAGGTAAGTGAAACAATATTAATATTTTGAAAATCATTTCATTAGGTGACTCATTTTGAGGAAATTTTTTAGGAAGAAATAATTTTTCAAAAAATTGCAATGATAAAAAAAAAGCATTAATTAATAAGTTAAACTAAAAATAAATAAAAAAGTATAGAAATTGAAAAAAAAAAATCATATAAAAAATGAAAAAAAATCTTTAGAGCTGAAAATATGAACAAACTTTAATTAATCGCGTATGTTTTGCTGATTCGAAAATAATTTCTCTTTTTAGTTAAAACCCACGAAACAAATTCATCCCTCGATACATTAACAAACTTCCCAACAACTTTTATTGCCGATTTAAAAACTTACAACGATAAGGAAAACAACACCTTGAAAGTATGGTACGACATTGAGAATAATTTCATAAGGGTTGATTCATATGGAGGTAAATACATCTTGAGCTATTATCTGATTAACAATGCCATCTTATGAAACTTTAACTGCATTACTTCTCTTGACAAGGTATTCTGAAATCATATGTCGAAGAGAAAGAAGGAAATGAAGCACAATGGGTGATCTTTCCATTGCAAGGTGAAGAATATTGCTATGAATATCCGTACTACCCTATTACACCTGAGCCACCTTATTTCATCAATATTACTTCATTTTTGCGGTCAAATTTCCAAGTAAATATTTCGAATTGGAAAATAACTCGTTTCTTCTCGATGAAAAAATAATTCTTTGTTGTAGCATATTGGAAAGGAAACTGTAAGAGGGACAAATACAGAAAAATTGGATAATGGGAAAGGTGTCACGATTTATATGAAATATCAAGTAAGTACTAAATTCAAATAACCAAATGATTCACCTCCTAATACTCAAGATATTCTTTTCATACGGCCTCAATTATCTTTAAAATTTTCTTTCTCAGAAATCTGATAAACACCCAAACAAACAAATACCAGCTCCAGTTATGATAACAATAAAAGCAGAAAATTCCCTCAGAAGAATAGAAATAACAAGTTTTTCCGACACAAAACCCGACGTTGAATGTTTGAAGAAACCATTAAGTAAGTTTTTTCCTTTTTCCATATTTCAACACGAATTGAGGCCAAAATCAAAAATAAATTTCAGAAAGCATTCCTTGTACTGGAAACTCCACTACTTGGAACGACACTTACGTACCATTGAAACATCAAAAACAATTTCATGTACCAAATGCCACATATCAAAATCTACCAAACTCTTACGATCTAAGAAAACTTGGAGCAGTCGTCGAAAGAAAAGGTATACGAAGTAGTTTATCAACTGAAACCCTTTTTTTATAACGTTTTTCATTGCAGATAACTGTCATTTGGAGATGTCCTGGAGTTGTGCAGCAGCTGCAGTCGTAGAGGGGGCATATTTCTTGAATAATAATCGCACAAAATTAGTTCATCTTTCAAAACAAGTAAGTAAATCCGTAAATTCATCAAGAAGTTACGCACTTACATTTTTTCAAGGTTAGAAAAGGTCAAATGTCGGTTCTAAGTGAAAAACCGATTTGCATCAACGTTACAAAATAACGAGCTTCTATCGGCCAAGTAATACATAAATTTCCCAACAGATAGCGCTCCCATTTCTTCTATTTTAAATTACGAAACTATTTTCCAAGATAATTACCTCAATGAGTAGTGAACGAGAATGTATTTTACAGTCACTAATGGATTGCTCATGCTCTCGTAATCCGACACAAGATAAAACCAAAAGAATAGGAGAGCAATATGCTTACGAATGGATCATACAAAATGGCGGAATACCGGAAGAGCTCCAATATCCTGGACCAAGAACAGGCTTGGTAATCTATTTCTATTTTAAACCCCTTTCGACTTCCTTTAAATTCTAATAATTCTACACATAGCACGAGCAATGTAAAATCAAAGACATCAAATCAACCATTACGATCAAAGGCTGGGGCCAAGTCAATCTCCAATCTTTGTCACACACCGAAAATGTAAAATCTTTAAAAGCATCTCTCCTGCATTATGGCCCACTTGCTGTGAAATTCCAAGCCGATATCAAAGGATTCGTAAATCTCACTGATAAAATATACAACGATCCAGCTTGTGGTAATTACACACAGTAAAAATAGATATCACTTCAGAGCCTAAATAATCTCTTTAATTTTCTAGGAGATCGAAATTACATCTTGACTTATACCGCGTTATTAGTCGGTTATGGGAAAGAAAACGACACCGAGTATTGGATCATTAATCCATTTTGGGGTCCAAATTTCGGCCAAGATGGCTACCTCAAGATATCAACACAAAATAACATCTGCGGTATCGCGAATAACGCGACGTATGTAATTTTCTAAATTTCCCACGCCACATATTAAATTTCGGAAAAATTGTAAAAAAAATAAATCAATTTAAATGCCAAAAACACTTGTAAAAATCACCTCACGAAATAAAACTTAAAATACGAAACATTTATTAACGTTAAAAATACATAACAAAGAAGCGCCTCGATGCAAAAAAAAATCAAAAAACCTGCAATAACTACATACTGCACATCAGCAACATAGCGATCTATACTATATCATTGATCATCCTGTACATAAATCATTAAACCTGCAGCATCCAGTTTATAAACAATCCTCCGTAATTTAATTTCAAATTCGAACTATTTACAAAACGATCTTCCCAAAAAGTGATGGTGTTTTTAGAGAATATGAAAACAAAAATGAGCACAGCGCAGGCAGTGATTTGATGTAGTTACTTGGGAACAAAAGAGAAGGCACACCATCAAAACTTTCCCAAAAATTTCACACGTATCTACCAATACTATGCAACATATGGATCAAATTCCCCGTATCTTGGATACTTTTATATTGAAGTTATAATGTCGTTGAATATCGAAATTATTTAGTCAAGAGCAATAACGTTAATTAAACTAGAAACAATCGCTAACTACATAAATATACATAAAGTATACATTTTGTATGTTTAAAATAAAGAAAACCCTTAAACATGTAAATTAACTTGGGAAAATGATGGTATAAAATATAGAAAAGCGTCACAATTAGGAATATGCTCTAGAAATAGGTATCTACGAGTATACCATACTAATAAATAGGTAAATAATGAGCTCCCATAAGGTATCAAATCATATGACTAGAATAAAAAACAATCGAAAGAATTTGGAGAACCATAGTTTCAAGAATTAAATTTTTTATTTTTAGAATTCAACGTAAAATGCATCTAAAATTTCCATTCGAAAAAAAAGAAGTATAAGGAACCTAAAGATATTTTTTCATTTAAATCATCGTGTTATTTTCATTTATCAATAATGATAAAAAAAATAATGATTATGAATAATGAAACACTACTAAAAAAAAAAAAAATAATACATAGTGTTTCACACTTTCATATAATACATCAAGGTCATCAAGGTCAAGAATAGCAACTTATGTGACATTTAAGAAATGTTTCACATATCTTTTGAATTGCAGGAGTCAAAACACCAATAATTAATTTTTTCGAGTAATTATTTTTTTCTAGCGAATATTATCCTTTCTAAATAAAAATAAAACTGTTTTTTCTGTTTAAAAAAAATTAAAAAACAAAAGAAAGAAAAACAAAAAAATATAAAACATTTCATAAATACTTCAACTCAAACTAAATAAAATAAAAAATAGAAAAAATCATTGCTTATTTTCTTTACATATCAAAAAAGGTCCCAACATAATATAAAGAAAAATTATTTAAAAAAAAATGTTCCCCACAAACATGAAAATTCGAATTTCCGTATCGTATGAAATTTTCTCGAATAAAAACCAAGAGAAGTAGTGGTGGGGAGGCACATAGAATGATTCTGCTACCTCCGCTGATTGAAGGGAAGAATATTTTTTATTACCACTTTATTAGATAAAACTTTGAAAAATCTCCCAGATTTGCCAATTTTTGAGCAAATATGAGAGATAAAGTTTACTCTTCACGTTTTTTCTTGCCAACATGACGTTCTACGTGAATAACGTTAATAATTTAATATGTAGGAAATTTTATTAGAAATATTTTTAATTATTATCAATTTTTTCGTAATCCCTCCCCCTCCCCTCAAAAATTCACATTACAAAATGTTTCTCAATCGTCATTTTGTATAGATCAACTTTATTTTTTTTCAATTTCACTTCAACACGTTCCCTAGAACTCTTTCTTCGAAAAAAAAATATGCCCCATCAAATCGTCAGGGGGGTGCAGAACTCTTCTGTGCGCCCCCCTTCACTCGAAATAAAAAAAAATCACCCAACTGAGTCTGGTTATGTTTCTTCATTTCAGAAAAATATTCTTCAATTACTTTATTATTATTTCAGCATTACTTTCGTTATTGAAAATGCTACATCTTATCAGCCCTTCATCTCTCATGTCAAAAAATCCACAAAGTACTTAAATTTTTAAATAAATACGATAAATAAAAAAATAACAGGAACTCAAAGTGACAAACAAATTTGCGAAAACCCCGAATTTTGGATTTCTACCTCATCATGGAAATTAAAAAGCTACATAAATTCATCCAATATGATAATAAAACTCGATAATCGTATAAATACCATAAAATGCATTATATACAAAACCAAGTACCCGAAAGCAACTCCAATGGAACATTTTTACACATAGATACACCTTATAAGTATAGGCAGTTGGGACATTGATTGTCTCGTGGAGTTCGGAATCCATGGTCGATATGAAAACAGTGACATTGATAGGAAAAAAAACCTTTATATGTACAACCAATGACGAGACCTAAATCTGGTGACTTTTTTCGATCGCTTAAGCAACGTGTGCTCTTCGACCGGTGTAATACTGTATGCGACTTTCTGAAACGTAACGCAAAAGTTAAAATAAGCCCAGAAAGGTTACTTTCTCATGTACCTCTTTAAACGATCCCGGAGACTGTATTAATTGCGTAATCATGAAACATGGTATCATTAAAATAGACGACAACGCCAATCCCCAGCCTATCCATTCGGCCCATACAGGATACCTGTAATCGTTATATTGCAGCGGCTCGTGATACAGAAGCCCAAACACGACGACACCCTGTGAAAATTCCATCGTCAAAACGAGCAAACCTTTATGAAGAGTTAATTAAACAATATACAATGATAAAAGAAGGACTAATGAATTTCCAGCATATCCTCCAATACAATCCAGGCCTATGACCAAGCATCAATTCCACATCGCCGGTGAAACGTTCCAAGCCTGAGAGAAAAATCTCCATTAAATGAAATCTAACGCGTCGCAAACTCAAGCATTACCATAAAACCAAGACACTGCGATTGCTTCGAATAAAGCTGAGCACAATAACGATATACCAGCCGAGTACGTATCGAATAAATGAAACATATAGATGCCACCCTGTACAAATGAAAACCCCAATTAGAACCAACATCGTTGCCAAATCTCTACGATGCACCTACCGGAGTAACATTAATGGTGGCAACGCTAAATGAAACACAAATGGCACAAAACGTGAAAATCTCCCTGGCGTATTTTTTACCCGCGAAAAACAAACAATACTCGTCCATCAGACCGGTAATCACACATTCCAGGCCGCCCATCTGTAACGCACGGAATCGTAACATCGGCAACGTCGCATGACCTTCGAGCACTTACCGCTGAATCTATACCCAGCATTATTAACATGAAGAAAAACATCACTGCCCATATATGCGACCCAGGTAACGTAGCTACTGCTTCGGGGTACACTTGGAAGACCAAACCGGGACCTATCATTAAATCAGAGCGTCAATTTACAAGAACATTCGTAATGGGTGCACAACTGACCATGATCTTTTACCTTCTGTCGCCACCGAACTAATCGGTATCCCTTGTTTGATCGACATATACCCCAAATACGTAAAAATAACAAATCCCGAGAAAAAACTCGTAAAACAATTAACCGCCGTTGTTATCAAACAATCTCTGGACAAAGAAAACCACAAAATAAATTCTCAATTCTAAGCATCCAACAAGCAAAGCTCAACTCACCTGTAGCAATTATTATTGAAATTATTATAACTAGCATACGATAAATGAACTCCAAACCCAGCGCCTACAGAGTAGAACACCTGAACAGCGGCGTCAACCCACACCTGAAAAACCCCCTCGCGGTTACTTCAGCACTACAAAGCGAACTAATCTACATACTTGAGTATCCCTTAAACGAGACATCTGAGGGCTTAGGTAATACTCGATTCCTATAATGGCACCAGGAAGCATAAGTCCTCGGAGTAACAATATAGTAAGCACCACATATGGTAACGTAGCTGTAGCCCAAACCACAAGACCTACGGAGGACACAACTTTAGGATATTTCCAAAGCTAAACCTCTCAGGTAATACCCACCTGTAGACTTGACGCCTTTGAAAAGCGATAAATACAACATGGAGTACACAAAAAACAGACAAACCACCAATTGCCACTTGGGATACCCAATCTCATGAAGGCCTTCGCTCCATTGCATCTCCAGCACAGCTCGACTACCAAAGATAATCATATTACACGAATAATCGAGCAAAGACATAAACCAAGCAAGCGTTATTTACTGGAAATACTCCCAGGCTGGTGAATGAGGTAACAATGCTGTCCCCTGAGGAGTACTACTACCATTGGTGTAATTACTTTTCGAATCCGTGCACACGGCCGTGTTCCAAGTATTGTTACAATGCACCCAAGGTAAGTCGGGGGTTATGCTGGCAACCAAGAAATACAGTGCCCAGCCGATGATCACATTATAATAAAATGACACGTAAAATGCCACCAAAACGGCGCAAAATCCGATACCTGTTGATATGCAAATTGCATAAGTGCTCATAAATCATCACATCAATTCGCCTTGTCTTGTTACCTTTAAAAATCGGGCATATACGCCAAACGCTAATTGGTCCTTGTCTATTATATTGTCCTAATATTAGTTCCATATAAAATAAAGGCACTGCTCCAAAAATTAACATTAAAAAATATGGGATTAGAAAAGCACCTGAAATAATAAATCGTCTTCAGTAATTTCAATGACATTATATCCAGAGCCGTCGGAAAACAAATTACCCCAGGACTTCCCTTTCAATATTTATTGAAATGAATACCAGAAAATTGTCCATATTACTAAATAATCTGAAATACCTCGAACCCAAAGCGAAATACCACCTGCTCCCTCACGACAGCTCTGGTTACACCCCTCGTAGATCATGTCGTCTCAAAATTCACACATACCTCCCCCGTTACGGTAACATAAATACGGGAACCTCCACACATTCGCCAAGTCAACGGCGAAACCAATGATAGAAAGGAGGAAATCAGTATTACGGTTCCACGTTTCTCGATTCGCCTCGATATCTTCGTATAGATCGATTTGTTCGTCGTTCGATTTATCTTCGTCTATTATCGTCGTCTCAATTAGTTGCTCTGATTCTGAGACTAATCCGACTTGAGTGTCGACTATAAAATAACAAAACATGAAAGCTGTCTTGTCATTATCAGAAGCTTCTCGTTGAATTTGAGGTATTAAAAAGGGTCAAAGAGAATGAAAAGGAATAAATTCGGTTATTTTGGTATTAATGAACAAATTTACAATGTATTTTGCGATTTGGCAACATTGCCAATGAAATCATAAATAATCGTAGCGTGGGTTGGTGGGTTCATTTCACAAAAAATGTACCAAATAGTAAAGTTCTTTCAAGAAAAAAATCTCACAACGGTACACATTGTTGTCAAATATTATTCTCGTGGAAATTTGTCAACACAGCAAAGTAACCATGTTGATACAAAATTCGAAAAATCTCATAAAAAACAGGCTGAAGTATAAAATAATGAATTATTTCACTTCAAAATAATCTCAATCGAAAAATACTACTATTTCGGAAATTTGGCAACATAGCTCTTGCTTTTAAAATAATACTGACTTGAAAATAAATCGATATGAAAAATTGCCTATTTCCTCAAAATTCCAGTGAAAGCGTCAATCATACATTTTTCAAAAAAAATACGATTCCAATTGAAAACTTCATTTCAGAAATTTGGCAACACCACATACGATATTACATCGAATGTTTCTGATATTTAACCAAGAATTTACCAACTTCTTCAGAACACTCAATAAACACTCAGATTTCAAATTGTTCTCAAAAAATGAAACATGTTGATTCATAAGAAAATATGTAAAGCTATTTCAGAAATTTGACAACGCTGTATCGAAGTTGGTGCACAACTTATCATTATAATCGTTTGTTTCACAGAGAATGCCACATACGATTGAAACTAAATGCTTCAGCAGTACGACTAACTTGGGCAATTCAAGGTCATTTGCACCAATTACATTAAAATACTCGCAAAATCATTAAAATAATGCACCATTTGTGTTTAGCACAATTGCTAATTATCAAATTTTTTATGGCATTTGGCAACAACGCTGCATAGCTTCGAGATCAAATCTTAAAATAATCGTAATGGCAAAATATCCTTTTAAAAAGAAATCTGACAACATCGCGAATCAAATTAATTTCTAATTTATGCAACTTATACATTCCATGCAACGTATTTCAAATTCACGAGCTCAAAATTGGTAAGAAATATGAATCTTTGAATTAGTCATTGATGCCAAATATTACATATGACACAATTTGGCAACATGGTACACAGGTACACACTTCAAGAAGCTCTTTCTGCAAAAATTGCTAGTCCAGTATTTCTTATAAATTACTTTGCATTTTTCGTAGTTTTGTGCCACATAATATTTCCTTAAAAATCTTTGGTCGACATTCTACAATAATAAAATGAACCCATCACCGTTGAAAACAAATTTCCAATTACCTTTGCTGTAACTTTTATCTTCTGAATTATCGTGTTGCGGCACTGCGGCCATTTCCAGGTCTTCGTATCTGGTACTAATATCCGGATATTGGTTTCTTTTCATAATTTTATAATATCTGGCAACCACGCGACGGAATAAATTGGTTTTTATGACGTTGTCACCGTTGTAATGGACGGAAGAGCTTCCTAAGCAAAATAAATAATTACGATCCAATTGAAAAATTGTTTTATTTCAATTCTCATTGTCAAGTCAAGTCGGTTACTTTTCCTCAAATACATAAATATCGTAATCAATTTTTCCAAGATTTTTTTCTCAAGGTCATAAGCTCATTACCATTCACAAATTAAGCATTGTTCTTTAAATATAAACACCAAATCGAAAAAAAATTTCATTCTTCGTAACACAAAAATAAAACTAACGACGAATCTTATTTTCCTTCAAAATTAAAAGAAATATTCGATTTTCGACGAAAACCAGTTATACCGGTAAATATCGTACCACCGCAAGCAATTCTATTTTCAAAATTTATGAGAAAAATCCGTCGGATTATCGTATTCCGAAACCTCCCATCGAATCTTTCAATTTCTTTGTATTTTTCGCATATATAACCACAGTACTTTCGAATCTTGCTTCAAAGTTACCTCAGACTTGTTCATATATTTACGAGTACACACCTTCCACAACTCGTCATGAAATCTGTAAGTACCCACCAAATCTTTAAACGAGTACTTCACATTATTATTAATTTGTTAATTAATTTATATATATTTTTTATTAGATAATTGTTTTTTATCTTGTCACTTACTGCATTACCCTCGTCTTGGGTCAAAACGGTGGATTTTCTCAAGGCTCCTTTCCATCATTTGGCCCTCCTCAGAACCCGTTTTTCAATTTTTTTCCTCGAGGAGGCTCTAACTCTGACTCCGGCTCTAGCTCCGGCCCCGGTTCCAGCACAGGCTCCGGTTCGAGTGGTAATACGATGGGATTTCCCAATTTTTTTCCAATGTTTGGCAGAGGAAGACAATGAATTTGTGATTTTTATTTTTTAAGCGTTCTATTTCGATTAATAAAACCTTATGATATTAATTGTTTACCAAATTAATTTTTCTACTTTAATTTTGGTTTACAAAAAAAAAACACACAGAAGAAATCTAAAATTTTTACAAATACAAAAACAAGTTCAATTAACCAAACATATTGGTAGTTTTTTTGCATCTAAAGCAATTTTTTTTCAAATGGATTATCATGTGAAAATTTCAAAACTACATCGAATACTCCTCCAGGAACAATTACATAAAATACGAGATTTCACGAAATAGGACTCTAGCCACGAATAACCATTCGCGAGATCAAGTCAATGCTCGCAAACATCATTCAAATTCTCACCAGGGAAACTCGCCAGATGATTGAAAATAACAAAAGAATCATCGAACCTATTAATACGTTAAGACAATTACCTAAATTCGCTATAAGATATTTTCAAGGTTATTTGCTGCCGTCAATCATCAATCATCGTGGAATATTTTTCTAATTTATTAAAATTATCTATTGGCACGATGCCTATATAAATCCTTTGTTAGATTGAATCGCCCGCAGTATCATTCGGACCAGTTGTCGAGTTGGTGAATATCTTCAAAATGAATTTCGTGAGTGATTTTATTGAATTTTTATTTTTATTATTTTTAAATTACACTTTTTCTGTATTTATAATTTTTTTCAACATTATGAATCATTTTTAAATTTTTTTTTTAATTTTTTTGTAACTTTGTAATTTTTTTAAACTTCTTAAAATTCATTTTTTTGAATAAAAAATTCCACCATTTTCTATTTTCAGAATTAGAAAAAAATTAAAAAATTAATTGAAAATCTACTCAAAACTTCACCCAATTTTTCAAACACTTGAAAATAATTTTTTCAGAAACTACTTCCGATCATCTTTCTCATTTACATATCACAAACACACGCACAATACCTTCCTTTCCTCGGATCATCATCAGCGCTCTCATCAGGCACCTTTCCAGGCTCCAGTCTAATGAGCACCTCTGGATTCAACAGATTAACACCGAACTCTTTCAACGGTTTAGGTTCAAGTATCCAGAACCCAGGAGTGACTCAAATTCAGACTCCCTTCGGAGGCTTATCTCAACTACGAACCCCTTACAGATCAGTATCCCAATTCCAGACCCCATTTGGTGGCGTTTCTCAACTCCAGAGCCCTTATTTATCTCAGTCTCAAGGTCCTTATGGTTTATCTCAATTTCAAACCCCTTACGGAGGTATTCCTCAATATGGCGGTAATTACGGAGCAGGTATGAATATAGGACAAAAGATACGAAACAGGATGTTGGGTCGTAGTGTTCGTTTAAATGATATTTATTATTAATTTAAAACAAAATTTTAACTTTTTTCAATAGTTTGGAAAATTTATTCATGGTTATTTATTTCTATCTTATGTGCACATTTTATTTTATGCAAATCATTTAATTTATTTCGAATTAAATGGTATTATAAATTATGATCAATTTATGATAATTAGAAATAGTTTATTTTGATAAACTCCTGCAATCTGGTGATTCTGCAACTTATATAACAAATATCTTGATTCGGTTGCTTTTAAACCACTTTCGAGGGGCTTAACAGATATCGAATCACCCAGTATATTTTTAGGGGGATTTTTTCAAACTTGATTATTCCATTTTTCCTTCTTCGTGAAATTTTTTCAAATTTCTTAGCTCGATAATTAGGCAAGAAAGTAACACCCCCACCAAAAAAAAGTAATAAATAAACAATCCAAAAATAAAACAAAACTTCAGATTTTTTAGCTCCATTTCAAACTCCAAAAAATACATAAATCAATAAAAATTCTCAAAAAACCTACTTATATCTTACACATCGCGTGAAAATATTTCCGCCACTTTTCTCAATCAAACAACACCAAAAATCTCCACAACTTGACACATCGTATGCCTTGGAAATCCCACGCATAATCTGCGCAAACAAAACCACCTCGACTCTGCAATACTCGCTTGACCAACGAGCGAAAAAATTAAATTGAAAATCTTACACGGACGAAGAAACATGAAAACACATATCTACCTTTCTCATCGTCTCATCGAACCCATACGCAAAAGACGGTAAACGACACAGACGCTGATATTATCCGGAATATCACTGTTTACAAAATGCTGTCAATTGCAAACCTTTTCGGCGTAAAAATGACGGAATTGCTATTCCGTAGTTTTTTCGATTGTTTCACCAGTTCATCGTTCTTTCGCGAAATATCTTCATTATTCGGCAATCTTTTTAGCATGGGAACTCGGCAAGTTGAAAATTCATTATCTAACTTTACCCGCGTAAAAAAAAGCTCCGATAGACTTCTCGAACGAGACGAACGAAAAATACGTAAAAATCGAACGCTTCTCATCGGGGACTTGATTAATATTAGAAAATGGCGAGAAGAGTAGCATCGAAAAAAAAAGACGCTATTAAAAGAGGCATTTCTGGCGGTACTTGGCATAAGAAAATCGGAAAGTATGCTGTTAGCGAACTTATTGGTATGTAATATAAGCGAGATAGCGTAAGACGAGCGGGCACGACGGTGGATCGGAATCGTCATTGCTAACGCGGTTATGAAGGCCACATGGCACATACCTGCCATACCGCAATCGAGCTTCTACTCTATTTTCCTTATTAAGAACTTTATCATCACAAAATGCCAACCAGCGACTCGTTTATTAATAAAGAGGCGAAAATTGTGCCGCTACCGTCAGGAAATTAAATCAAAAGACGGAAGGTGGAGGTCTTGTCGATTTCCTTATTCGCCATACCTAAACGCCACCAAACTTCTTGCCTTTTATCCGCGTCTTACCGTGGCCTCATGATATAAGCATATCGTACATATAAATATACACACGTCGTTTAACAAACACGCGCATTCTTGCGAAATATCGTTTTTTTTTTATTGCCATAGGGTCCCAATACTTTTACGGAGTTTTTTTACTTTTTTTTTTCAGTCGCCAGTTGAAGAGAATTCATAAAAAAAGGAAAAGTAACAAAGATATGATACTACAGAACAAATTAACTCGTTAATTTTTACTTTCTCCTATTTTCATGTAAAATGGAAATGGCACTGCAAAAAATAAGGTTAATAAAAATACAAATTTTTGTACATTTGTAAAAAAATTTCCAAATTTTTATTCCAAAACCGTACATACAAATGCACCGTAACAGACTCACTGAAGTGAAGCATTCCACTAAAAAATGACTCAAGAGGCAAAGCTACGAGCATTTTGTAAATTTCAACATTAATAAAATATACAGAGTGATGCATACACCAAACTCCTTCAAACTTTCGATTCGACAATCAAACATACATCAAAATATGTCAATTGCAGATCTCAAAGGTGATAAGGGTAAAAGAGCTAGAGCGTGTTTCAAATACATTATGTATATAGCAACTCTGGCTAAATTTTCTTTTTCACAATGAAAAATTTTGAAAAATTAAAGAAAAAGAGTGGAAGAGATAATTTTTTTGAAAATAATACCACCTCAAATAGAATATTCAAAATTGAGAATTTCCTATTTTTCATTTAACGATTCAAATCAATTATTTTATTCAAGACTTTTTCCTTACTAATATGCTCCCATTTCGCTACCTCACTCAACCCCCTACCCCTCCTCTCATTCATATCTCATATTGAGATATCTTTTTTTTTGTACGTCTCTTAATTCATTTCACCAAAAAATTAGGGTAGTTTTAGCCTCAACGTCCTCGGAAGATCCTCGCGACTGCGACAATAAGATGCAACATTAATTGCCTATTCAGAGAATTGAAGTCGTTGGAATAATTATGAACCACTCTGCATGTGTGAAAATTCCAAAAAAGTACGATAGTAAGAAATGTAAGAAAAGTTTTTGGGAAATATGAATTCCTGTACATGAACTAGAGATTTTTTCTCAAAAAATAAAAAAAATACAGTAATAAAAAATGGCTTGAAAATAAATTGAATTAACTTTTTTAAAACTATAATCATCAATATATTTAAAAAAATTAAGTTGGAGAGATTTAATTTTGCAGAAAATACTACCTGACTCACACCCTCTCCCTCCCCCCAACAAAGCTGCACATTTTTGTAACAAAGAGTAAAATTTTTTTCAAAATTTAGAAAAATTAAAACTTTTTCAATCACAAAAAATGACGTACTTATATAATTTCTTGCTCTATTTTTTTCAATTTGAATATTCCTGTTCAGAAAAAATGGTCCTTCTCCCCTCCCCTTCCGGAAATCTCGACACCAGCATTCTTTGAAAGTATATCATTCTAAATAAAAATTTGGAAAAAATGATCAGGTGTTTTGAAAAAATTGAAAATATACAAAAAACTGAACCGAATAAGAAAAGAAATGAAAAATAACGAGTAAGAGAATTATTTTTGGTAAATTGACAGCACTGCTCAAAGAAGTTACAAAATATATACGCTTTAATCATCAAAAAATTTCAAAATTTATTTTTCAGATAAAAAAATTCAATTTTTGTTGTTTTTTAAAGAAAATTATGCAAGATAAAAAAAAAATTATAAGACTATGCAATTTTTTCCAAGCTGCCCAATTATTCGCTGATTTTAAAACTTCCAAAAAAACTTATTATGAAATTTTCTAAATTTAGTTTCCTCCCTCGCAACTAATAAATTTCACTATCACTTTACCCCCTTATCCCCACCAAATACCCTTGTTCATTTCACCAAACCACTCATCTCATAAGCTCGAGTTTTGGTGTAAAAGACGAAAAATTTAATTACTTGAAGAACTTGCTCTCACTTGCTCAACAATCTCATCCAAATACATGTTTAATTCTTTCGCGCGAAATCTCTTTTCGGCTCCTCTCCTCTTTAGGCTGCGTCCACGTTTGTTTGGTGAATTCGTTATTTTTATCAGTTATCAGGAACGTTTAACGGGTCGGCTATTCAGTCTATTGTTGGGAAACGTTAAGATGAGATTTTGATGTTGAAGCAATTTCCTGCGTTTTCTATATGCTCGATTCAATAATACGCGCCGTTTACTTTTTTTCCTTCTCTCTTTTGTATAAATATAAAATCTAGTTTCGATTTTAGTCTTATACAGTATACCTACCATTTTTTGCCCCTTTTTTTGCATTTTACGCAACCTCCCTTTTTCTCGGTTGCCTGTTTGTATGGTAGAGCGAAATCTCACGGACAAGGGTATGTTAAGGATTCTTAATACGTTGCCCTTTGCTGGCTTTTTTTCCTATGCTTGGCTTTTATTCGAGCGTTTTTAGGGAATTTACGACTCGTAAATTCTAATCGTTTCCATTTCGTCATTATCACCCCCGCGTTGGGTTGTTTTCTTGTCAAACATTCACAGCCCCCCCCCCTCACCTTGCCACAACCAAATTCGAAATCCATCGAAGTCCTAGTCAAGTGTAGAACTCCATACGTGAACGAAACGTTCGCGAAAACAATCCCGAAAAATACGTCTTTCAATTTATCAAAATAAATCTCCCCGAATGCGATTAAACTACTTAAACAATATTCGTCCATAACTTCGAACAATTAATAAGGTTGGAAAATTTATCTAAAGTAAATTACACAACATCATCCAAAAAACAACTTATACTCGCCTTAAAGGCAGAATTAAATTCTTATAAGTTAGTAAACGATTTCAACATCAAAGCGGAAACTTTCCGAATAACTTTTATAATTCGTCAAATATGCGTAATTCGTGCGAAATAAATTGTTTTCACGAATTACCTACTTCCTTTGATTTATACATTTTACCAAAACTTCGCGTCATTTGAGAAATCCTACAAATATGCCAAATCTCTTGAAAAATACATCGATGGTCGGATTTCAGATCTAACTCGCAAAAATATCATTCCTTCATTTTTAATCCTTCGCGATATACCTACATTTCGAAACAAGTCCTTTCTCAGATCATCAATCCGAATCGAGTAGAAAAAATTCTCAATAAATCATCTCCCCGGATAAAATCTCCGTCGACGAATCCGAAACTTTTAAATTCTCCGAGTATTTAAAAGTATAAATTCGTTATTTAAAATCCACCCCTTCCTCAACTCTTTCACAACACAACAAAACATTTAAATACAAAAATACCTCGAAACAGTTCATTAGAATTCCACGTGATTCGAGTTCCCTTATTTTTGTATCGAACTCCAAACTACACCGAGAATAAAAAAGTCGAAAAATAAAAATAAAGCTCAACAAAAACGTCATTTTTCTTCGAGTCGCATTCAATGTAAATTAACTTTCGTCACGTACACGTAAACATCGAAATACTCGGAATTAATAGCTTTAAAATATGGCATTCTTTTCGTCGATATATTCTAGTATATTTAATAATATTCCACATTATACGACGTTTTTCACCTCGAATATCTCGCATCTTCGTCAACGTCGCGGCTACGCGTTGAAGATTTTTAATTAAAAACCCCAAAAAGAAACCAACGAAAGAAAAGAAGAAACCAAAGGTGGCAAAAACACCTCGAAATCTCATTTACCTCGTCCGTTCAATTCGCGTATATACGCAATTAATAAAACAATTTCTCCTCTTGTCGTCCGAAACTTCGCGAAGAAACACCTCAACAGGAAGAGAACCGTCGTAACAATAAAACAAACCCCTAAAAGTTAACACGAGTTCGGCGATACCTTCTCGATCTATCTCTTCCCGTCTCCCTACGAGTGAAATACTTCTCGGGGGAAAAAAAAATCGTAATAAATATAAAACGAAAATAATTTTTCAAGCTTGCTCGCCGAATTAAATTAATTTCGCGTTTACGACATAGATACGACAATTACCCCGTTCATTTTACAATGTAACCGCTAAATTAACCAATTTAAAGATCAACAGGTTACCGTTGCACCGAAAATTTCCACCTTGTGAGACGGCGCGCGTAAACCACGACACCGAAATGTAACCGACTGACGTGCTAAGTGCTTTTTCCGATACGAAACCCGGCGAAGAAATTATATTACCTGGACTACGGGGGGAGCTATTCGACGAGTCGTAACCGTCGTCGAAACTACTCGGCGCGTCGAAACTTCCAGCGTTCGCCATCACCGACACCATATCCGATGGTATGCGAGACGAGCTCGTCGTCGAACTCGTAATTACCGGTTTCGAATTACCGCTGAAACCGCCACCGCCGCCTCCGCCGTTCGACGTCGTCGTCGTGGCGCTGTTCAGTGTACTTTCAGATGTGCTTTTCACGAATATCCTACGCGAAAGGGGAAAAAAAACAGATGATTAAAAAGCGAAGAAATATCGAATTGTTCGAAAAACGCGAAATTACGAGTAATTACGTCGAATCATCGTGCAAATAACGTAAAATTACGGTAATCTACATTGCAATATACTTATTTGATGTAATTACGGTAAAATACGCGTAATTACAGTAAAATGCGCGTATTTACCGTAATAACGTACAAGTATGAAATAATTTCTGCAATTACACAAATCACCACAGTGAATGTGAATTTGTGGAATTCATGAGGAAAAATACACTTTTATCATGTTTATGTAAAATACCCATATTTACCGTAATTACATTGAAGTAAGTACGTATTTCACCATAATTACACTTGAATACGAGTATTCACTATATTTAAATCAGAATATATGTGACTGTAGTAATCCTGTAAATTTTGGTAAAATACGTTAATTTACAAAAGCTGTTGGGAAATACATGTAATTACTGTAATTACATCGAAACATGCGTATTTACCAAATTTGGGCTGGTATACAAATAATTACAGTAATAGTGCAAAATTACGGTAAATTACGAGTGTTTGCAGAAATTACTTGAAAATACATATGTTCACCGTAAATTTGCAAAATACTGGTATTTACCGTAATTACATCGGCATACATGCAATTACGGTAATTATGGTAATTACGGTAAAATACTTGTAATTACGGTACGTAACTACATCAAAACAAGCGTATTTACCGTAATTACATGGAAATACATGCATTTACGGTATTTACATAAATTACAATAAAATACACGTATTTACAAAAGTCCTTGCAGTTGTATGTGAGTTTACGGTAATCATACAAAATACACGTACTTACTGTAATTACCTTGAAGGTAAATACAAGAATTAGGACAAAATACGAGTATTATTAGTGAGAAAATAGATGAAATTTTACACGATGGCAAAAATATCTTTAAAAATTGAAAGATTTCGATGAAATTACTCTCTTCACATGTTCATATAATTGCTCCTACTTTCCTAACCAATACTAATACCTGAAATTATCACGTTAATTGTGGTAATTAAGGGTAAAATTCACTTTGTAGGCTGTGAAATTGCTTCTCAATAGAGGTCTACATTTCTTATACTCTATGGAAACAAAGAAATAACACTGAAGTAGCAAAATAAGACTCCCGCTGAAATTTAATCTTTTTCCATACCACAGTTCACCCCGAGTTCCGTTCATTAGTCAACGGTTACACGTAATTACAGGTAATTTTCCCGATTTCCCCAAACCACACTATTACTTCCGTATCACGGCGATTGCAATCAAAATATAAAATTTTATTTACTTTTCGATACCCGTCCTCCTTCTACGTCTCGCTCTGCGCCTCGTAGAAGAAAAAAATCTCATCAAAATCGAAATCAACTCGAACGTCGCCGCCTGACCCTCGTCTCTCGTGTAAAACCAACCTTACGACGAAAATTACGCTCTCGCATGACGAAATAAAGTACACGTTAAATTAATTTTTTCGTCGGTAAATTACGAATACGGCTGGTAAACTTGGGCGAGATTAATTAAAACGGAGACGGGCTCTTTGAGATGATATCTAAAGGAGCTGAAAAAGCATGGTTTTAAACGGACTCATAACCAGACCGACAATTTCATGATTAAAGGTAAAACGGTTTCATATTGCGGTGAAACTAAATTCTCACAAATCATCACCGAGCATTATCTCATTAGGAAATACGAGTATATGAAATAAAAGAGAAATATTACGCAATTAAGAAATCGTTTCCTTTGTTTTTTAAATGCATCTTCTACGAATTAATCTTAAGCGTGGAACATGCAGCGGAGGGATATCGAGAGCGATATTTATGACGTTAATAAAGTTGCATAATCGATTCGCCCTTAATACGATTTTCGCGATTTGCCGATAATTCGGTTTTTTTTCATTTTCGTCAATTCTATCGCCATTGGAATAGTCTAAATAGGCTCTTTATTAATCTTTTGAGACGCTCTCATTCGCGAGTTCACACACGACAAACAAACTTGCTATTTGCACAACGCAAAGTATTTTCGGTATATTTTACAAACAATCTTTGCACCTTTACGTTTACGCGAGGCGAAAACTTTCGTCGAGTTTTGCAAATACGAAAATATTTATGCTTGATTACAATAGCGAGCTTATTTCGGTACAACGGTGTATATCGACGTGTCAAAAGATCAACTATCTCCCCCCAGCCCCGACCTTGCCTCGTGAAAGCTATCAAACCAATCAGCGGAAATTTTCAATAGAAAAAAGAGGTTATTTACGTTCACAAGCCACGTCCGCCTCGACGGTATTGAAAACGCGAGCTATTTTTTTCCCTCTTCGATGAAATTAACTTGGTCAATTTTTAAAGGTGTTTATTGACAAATACGTCATATCGCGACGATCACCTGGCTTCAAAAGAAAGCTCACCCCGCCTTCGACGCCTCATCTCTCGGATATTTCTAATCATACCCTTTATCAATCTGTTAAACATTCCGAGCACGAAAAATGATTCGGATGGATATTACACGCCTATGAACTCCATTCATCAATAACTTTTCTGTCACAAAATACTTAATAAGAAAATCGCCCTTATCCGGATCAGTACTTCGTAAAGTGTCGAATGAAAAAAATTTCCGAGAAACCCTTCGCGCTAACGCGACGCATTTCCTTCGAAAAATTCCTCTCTCGTGTGCGACGAAAATTTCATCTAACGACGACCAAAGGAATTTATTATTTTTCAAAAATTCGAACTGAACCCGCAACACGCTTCGTGAAAGGTCGCACCGTGGTCATCGAACGGTTCATCGAAATTGAGTTGATTTCGGGAAAGGTGCACGAGGTGGGGGTTAAACGAGGGAAATTTCATTTGGGTAGATATTACTTTTTTTTAAGTCGACCTTTCGACGAAATGCGCCACAAGATGTTGGATGAATAATCGATTAGTCATTTTTATCACGTTTTTGGTTATTCGAGTAATATGTCGAGTGAAAAATTTACCCATTTTGGGAACAACCAGCAAAAAAATTCTAATCGCTTGAGCTTCGATGTAATTTTATATTATTTATCGAATAATCGACTGGAGGGAATATGGAGAGGTATCGAAAGTTATTTATTTTATATCGATAAAATTTGAAAGACGGGGAAGGGAGTTGAGGAAACGAACAATATTAGAAAAATTCTCACAAAGTAAATTAATACATTACGCAGCTCGTCAAATGATAAAATCGTTCGAATCAGAAGCTGATAACCGGTTTCTCTTTTCAACCCACTGAACGCTCATTGGTCTAAACTTCAACTGGTTCGATACTACATCTATTTTACAACAGATAGCTCCACTTATGTCAACACTGACATCCAATCAAGCTACAAGATTGCAACCGGTTCGAACCATTTTCGTTTAAAGTTCTGTCGATCAACGTTACACCTTTTAAAAGATAGATGGCGCAACACACCTTGCAGTGCATGTCAAAGTGATTACAACCGGTTTAGTAGGAACTTCGGTCGGTGATAGGTTCAGTGTAGGTGTATTAGAGAAGGAGGGGGGGGGGGGTTGGATGATAGTTTTGGATTTACCAACAAAATTTAAAAATTTGATTTTTTCGGGCTTTCTTCACAACAAATCTGTATAAAAATAAAAAAATTGGTGAGGGGAGGGTAGTGATTTTTAATCCGCTTCAGGGTTTGAAAAAATGCTAAATCCGAGACTACTAATAAGGGGCGAAAATACAAAAATTAAAAAATAAATAAATAATAAAAAACAGGCATTGATTTTATGAAAAAATTGCGAGTAAAATTTTACACCATAAAGACCGAAGAATTTTTCAAATAAAGCTCGAACTTTGGAAGTAATATATTCTACGTGTACATCTCTTTTTCACCCGCGTGTATCGTTTTTCTTCTAAAATTCGTCATTCTTTTCTACGAAAAATTCCCATCACTCCGCTTCCTTCACTTCTCCATAAAACCAAGTCACCCAATCCTCGTAATTTTCATCCATCTTAAGCATTCAACCCCTCTCCCCTCCGGGTCAACAATTTATCATAAAAATTACGAAAAAATTCTCCCCCTGAACTCATCGAAGTTGACAAATTACGCATTAAAATCCTGCGATAGCCGTGCGACGAGATTACGTCACTTTATTACATCGTTATATACGAAAGGGCGCCTAATTTACATATTTTAATGATAACTCGTCTACCTACGCTATTTCACCCGAAACAATGATTCGCATGAAAATGATAATTATCAGACATACCCGCGAGAACGGCTACAAACATGCCTCGACTCAAAAAAAAGAAAAACCCTGCACCTGGTATTTTTGTAATCGAAAGTTCAACAAAGTTTTTTTTTGCCGCGAAACTACAAATTTAATGGGTTAACTCTTTTTATAAGTTTCTAAATAAAACTCTCCGTAATAAACGTTCCCCTTAATCGAAAGATTTTTACGAAAAAGCGAAGAAAGATGAAAAAAGGTGAAATAATTTCATAGCCGATGCTCCGGAACCACCTGCTCGAGTTTGAAATTTTTTAAATAAAAATTCCTCCGGAACGCTAATTAAATTCGGGAATCGTCTAATTTCGTATTTCACAACGTAGGTACGACTCTTAATAAATTACATCGAAGTATCAAAACCTATTGAAAATTTTCCATTTCAAGGTTACGCGGGAAATACCCGAAAAAAAAGGGAGGGTTTGACGACGAAAATCAACCATAATGGTATTAACCGTTCAAAATTCGTATTTCCATTTTCATCGCCTCCTCGCTTGTTCGATATTTCAAAATATTTGTTAATTTGTTAAAAAGTGGATTTTCGTAAAAATTTCACAATAAAAGTCAACCCGGTAAAGAGTCGACAATGGAATAAAAAACCCAAAAGATTAATAGCGAAGTAAATATCTTCGAGGTGAATTCTTTCACACTGCGATTTTCGCGATTCGTCTCGGCGATTCGTTCGATTAGAAATTTATTAAAACTTCCCCTCGCCTTTCCCTCGGAGTCTCTTTTATCATCGTAGTTCGACGTTTCACGTCCTATTTTACGAACGTTCGACCAACGACGTTTTCGAGCGACTTCGAAAATGCTTCTTACGTAATAATCCATCGAATGAAGGTTAAAAGAGGAAAAACCTCGTATGAGGATATCTCCGCCATGACGAATTATCAAAGCCAAAATACCAATATTCGTATGGAGTACTCAAGTTGAGGCGTTTTTGTAACGCTTGGGGTGACTTGAGAAAAAAATTTTTAAAACGGAAGTTGCAGGAAATTAAATGAGGAAGATTTTTTGTAAAAATAATTTTTTCATATCTCCTCAAATTCCGCCATATCGTTGGCATTGCAAGCACAAGAACTGTTTGAGAGAAAAATTTTTGAAATAAAAGTTGTTGGAAATTTAAAAAGGGAAATTTTTTGTATCGACAATGTTTTTGTACAATTTCAAAATTCGTCATAACTTTGATAAATCTGACTAATCCGACGAAATGTCTCATGAAATCCACCTCACATTGAGGTTTATTTTCGTGCTTTTGGCGCAACACCTTCATTACAACTTTTTCCGCCATTACATTTATAAAATTTCACTAAATTTTTCATCGTGATTTATCTTAGAAATGTTCTAAACGCAAATCAACGCTTCGTACGACGGAAATTTCACCAGATAGTAAAACTTTATCGTAAAGAAACACATATGCCTTCGAAGGCGCCACCAGCCACAACACTTCGAGCTTAAAATCATATCAAAATGAACGCACCAATTATTTCGTAGTTTTACATTCAGACTCAGTTGTTTTATTTTTGTTCTTTCGTCATCAAAGTCACTTTTTAATTATTTCCTTATTTATACGAACGCATAATTGCCACGATTCACTTGAATTGCCCTGTTTTTATCAAAGTGCGCGAATTTTGATGCCAAAAAGTAAGGTACAAGAATATAAATTCAACGAAATGAACCAACGTATGCCTCGTGGAAATTTAAAACTTTATTATTGTGTTCCTTCCAATTGCCTTTAAGGGCTTACTTTGTGTGTTTTTTCATCGAAAAGTATTTAGGAGAATTTTTCGTTGAGTTTAGATTAGGAAATTTTTTTTAGAGAGAAAAAAAAGTACACAGTATCAAATTTAAGAGAAAATTTTTTTTTACGTTCAGTTTTTTTGGAGTTTCCTTTTTTAATTTGACATAATTTTATTGTTTTTTTAGTAGGTACGAATTTTTCTAATTTTTTTTCAATACAACGATAAAATTAGATCCAATTTTTGAATTTTTTGCATTAAAAACGAGTGAAAAATTATTTTAAAGAACAAAAGACGATAATTAAAACCAAAAAGGGACGAAAAATACTTAAAAAAATTAGGAAAAAAACGAGAAAAATTAGCCAAAAAAAGGCTTGAAAAATTACTCTGGAAAAAAAAACAGTCCAGATGAAGACGCCCCCTCCCCCCTCTAACCACAATTATTTGAACTCTAAAACATTTTTATTGATGACGATATTTTTTTAGAATAAAGTTAAACTTGTGATTAAATTCAGAGAAATTTTTTCTTGGATTTTTCAACTATTTTTTTCATTTAGACGAATATCTCTTCCTCCAGCACAATTTCCTGATAAATCTAAACCAGTAGCGACGTCATCGATTCGTACAATTTACTTCCACTCAATTTATGCCGATTCCCATTTTTTCATGCTTTTTCATATTTTCAAAATATTTTGTTTCTGTGCGAAAAATTCAAGTTATGGTATAAAAATATTTAAGTATTATAAATATCACAAAAATTATTTTCCTTTTATAAATAACTATTAATTAAATTTTTTCTTGTAATTCGTTTGTAACTTCGTTTATCAAGAATTTATCTTACAATTAGTCTTTTTTATTAAGTATTTTGTGATATTTTCCTCATTCAGGTATTTTTAAATACAAAGTAATCATATCTGGAAATTGTAAAAACTGTATACTTCGCAGCCTCAGTCGACCAATTTTCCCATTAAAATAACCAAACGATGAATAGTCCTTTTTCAAGACGCTTCAAATCGAAAATACGAAACGATTTAATTTTTATTATTCGTGTCTTTTCAATCGAGTAACTTTAACGAGCTACAAAACAGACTTACGGACTTACTTATTCGTTCATAAATAATAAGTATTTTCTATTTCGCGAAAAAAAAAAAACATGAAATAATTAAAATCCAAAAACGAAAAATTACCTACAAAAACCCTTTTTTTGAAATTATTCTGGAGTGTAAAAATTACGAACATTACACCCTGAACATACGTCAAGGTCGAGTTAAAAAGCTTATTCATGATGAATTGTGAACAACTCGTTGTGACGAGAATAGCAAAAAATAATTTGAGATTTCCTTTGAACTCGTTGCATAGAAAATATCTCGATTAGAGGAGGCTTTGTTCGAAAGCATAAGTCAGTTCTCATCTATTCAACGCGAAATTTTGGCGATAACAAAACGATACAGACACGAATGGAAATTATTATAATTGTGCAAAAAACTACAAAGCGCGACTTACCTGTAGTCACACGTGCGTGTCTCGCGATAAAATTTCACACACGTGTTCATATAGCTATTTCGTGTAAAAATATTTCCAAATGATGGAATCGCGAACGTAGTTAATGGAAAGTTACAAAATATTCATTGTCTCGAAATGTTTGAAAAAAAAAATGTCAAAAAGGTTTTCAATGCTTGAAAAGCTTCCATTTATATTTTCATCGTTGAAAAGGTAAAATAAAAGGTGAAAAATTTCGAAAATATGCTATTTCTTACCTTTTGGTATCCATAAATGATCAGATGTTTTCAGCATTCCATAAAATTGCGATATTCATCATCTGATAATTTGTCCAAAACTGAAATACGATTAAAAAATAAATTCGAACATGTTGAAAAATAAAATTCAAACATCGCCTACGTATGAACGAAGACGTTACTCTAATCTTCTTTAGTACAAAAAAAAATAAACTGAAATCTTGATAGTGAAATAAAAACTTTAAAGCTATTTGATCAGCGTCGCAAAAGTCATGAAAATTCGAACCACTTCGTGTTGCACCGACAGACGAAATGATGCGAAGACAACAATTCGTCGAGGAAAATGGTTTGATTCTTCTTCCCCTTTTTACTCATCTTTTGTCGTATGATGGATAAACCACACTTTATACCGTTGTAGTAATTAGTCGTTGAAAATTTATTACCCACTTTTACATTAAACTTCCAATATAGTGGATTCAATGTTTTTTTTTTTCATTTTTACAAAATCGGACGACATTTTTATACGGTTTAGAAATCGTCGAAGGGTAAATATTCGGTATTTTTTGGGCGATATATTATATTCTGGATTATTGAAAAGCTTTATGCCTAAATCAAATTGAAAATCGACGTTTTTCCCCATTATTTCGCCTATTCCAAAGAAATTACGTAAGGGAGTGCTAAATCGATTCATTCTTTTTATATCCTAGCGATAAAATTTTACCTTTATGATTTCGCATTGAAATTATCGCCAGACTTTACTCCTCTTATTAATTTCTCACGTCGAGAAAAAAGCAAAACCGATTTCGAAATATGAATACAAATCACGCCAGTTTTTTCGTTTCATTTGCAACAAAACCAACCTCCACGTATTATACCAATCAATTCATACTTAAATCTCAACGGTAAAATTTCAAATAAATTACAAAGCCGCAAATCGTTATCGATAAAATATAACACTCAGTTTGGCAATTCAATTTAACTACATCGTAATCGAAGTTCTATATGTACTAGCTCAACATAGAGAACTTTTTGGGAAATTTTTTCGCGAAAATTTTCAAACACCTGGGCGTTTTTTTTTTTTCGAGCCGCTAATCAATTAGTAAAATTACCCTTGGTTAATTCATTTCACAGCTGCATGTTTACTTTTTCCATTTCAACACGAGGAAAAGGTGGCGGGGAACGAACAATGAAGACTGTTCATTAAACGTCAACTTTGTAACGTTTATTGAACTTCAAAACCGATATACGCCGCAGAAAGGTAATAATAGTCCATTAAGCTAATTTACATGGCAACGAAGAATAATTCAACGTATTGAATACTTCTCTCGAGAGTTATAAAGTACATTTGCCAAATTCATTCGAAAACGTTTCTCTAACCCGATTACGAATTTTTTCTCTCAATTTTTCAACTTTGATACGAGTGGGAAGTTAAATGTGGAGTGAAATGACAAATTCAATGAATGATCTTAAATCACAAGAACGTGGAAGTACATAAGACGGTATAAAAAGAAAGCTCAATAATTGTTAGCTTTTCATCTTTTGACTTCGTATATTGGTTTCATATTAATTACTTTCTTTTGTGAAACATGATAAAAGATTTCATCATTTCACCAGCTTCAAAAGTACTACCGGATTTGAATACAAAATCATTGATAGACATGATACTTACAATGATGTATTTCTGCGATTCAGTCCAAATTTTGGTGATTTACGGATACATTCGGTGACTTGGATATTTCGCAGTGCTCGTTTTCTGATAGTTTTTGACATTTTCCAAAGCATTATGACACACCACCTATGAAAACACATCATCAATTAAAATAATGAAATCAACACATTGATCACAAAAGACTCAATTTAAAAACGATAAATACATTATACTGTTACTGAATAAAACTGCGAACCGTTTCTAAAATAGTTTCAAGAAGTGTTAGGTAATTTTATACAAACAACGAGAAGAGCTACATGTTGAAGCTTGAAAATGAGTCATTGGTAAAGAACTTAAAAACCGTTCATGGTGTTTCCATTCTCAAGCGAAATTGTTATCATGCTTCTTTCGAATTGGGAGAGTATGATGAGCAATTTGTATTCTTAATTTTATAAATAATCTTAATATATTATTATAATGAAGATTACGATATTGTTCTGTATTCAAGTCGAAATCAAAAGTACCTCCGGCAGAGCTCATCTTTCTTAGTAGAATTGAAATGAAAATTCTCCGAATTCACAGTTAATTTACAGATTATAGTTTGTAATTTGTATTCTAATATGTTGGATAATTTAACAATTACGATCTTAATACGAGTAAAATCGATTAAATATACTATTTTAATGTAAAATATATAAAAATTAGCATTGCCAATGGCTCATGCTATTTCACTTACAAATCATTTTGTTCCGTTTCAAGAGTTGAAGATCTAAAATACCGCACCGACAACATTTCCTCTTTTTAAATCATCTAGTAATTTAATACTAATCACAAATTAAAATATAAAATAATTTAAAATAAAAAAGAAATAAAAATAAAATTTAAAAAAAACTAAATTTAAATTTGGATTTCGTAATAGTAAAAATTCGATTCAACGTCGCTACTACTAATTCGAGTCATATTCGCGTCAATTGAGTAGGTACGTTAAGTAGGTAGGAAAACACAAAATCACAGATAAAAACATACCGAATCAGTTGCACGTTATAACCGAAGAATTTTACAGTTGAAATTTCTAAAATAAATAAAGTGAACATATAATTATTAACGAATAAATCGAACATTTTCGCGAATTAAAACGTAATTAATAATTAAAATGATATAATAATCGTAACTTACGTGTAATCGAACAGTTATACTTGTTGATTTAGCATATTTTCTGTATCGCATCGAACCGGAACAAAACAAACGTTCCAAGTTTCATCGACACTCCCCCTTTAATTTCAGTTTCCATGTATATTGATGTCCATGTAATTAGGTTCGTATTGTACGCTTTTTTTTTCTTAATTTAAAAAATTCTTCTTATCGGTGATATGAGATAACGTTTAACGAATTCGCACATAATTATTTAAACAATATTGTGTTCAATTTTTTAATCGTTACGTGAAACTTTATACTGTTGCGGTGCATCTGCAGTGTTCAAATCTCTCAGCTACACCATCTAATACGTTACCAATAATACTTTCTCATGTAATATAGAGTAAGTAAATTCTATTACGTTATTATATTATAATTATTTAATCACAATTCGATGTTTTTTCCATGATAACGTTACATTACGCATCCGAGTAACTCTACGTGTTCGATGTGTTGATCTGTTTTTCGTCCGTAGAAGAAATACGACATATTTTTATCCCCCGTTTAATTATTTACCACCGAAATCGACGTGTATTGGTTCGTATGTGATGAAAAATCGTGATAATTCGTTGCAATTTCAGTAGAAATGCGAATGTAATACCATTCAACCAAAACGGTACGTAATTGCATCTAACTTGTATACATCATCGAATGACTCATACTAGAGTGATTTGTTTAAAAATAATTTTAAATTTGCTTCGTTACACCGATGAAAATATTATTCACGAAAAATTACCTCAAAACGTTGTAATAATAATTGTATTGTGATTATTTCACCATTCATCAAAATGAAGGGCTACGTTCTCTCTAGTGAAGCATTAGATAACGTAATCAGCGTGGATTTTCGATTAAAAAATTTCTTCTCGGAAATACTTGAAATGATTCAAACGAACCAATACACGGACCAAGTAATATTGCTCATTAATTCGATAATATACGCAGAATCGTCGTGGTCATCCAATGTTTACGTTTGATTCGTAAAAATTGTATATTTTTTCGGTGCTTTATTCGATGGCTGATTTATAGCCGCATTTTACCATTTTATACGCTGAGAATACTATCACGAGGCAGAAATATCGAACAGGTAGCTGGTTATATCTTTTTTATTCGCGTTTCCCTCTTTTCGTATTTTATTTCGCATAACTAGATGGATTTTTATAATGGCTTGAAATTTTTATGCGTCGTGAGTTTTACACACCGTGTTTCTTGTAATGCTGGTTTTCTCAAATATGGCGTATTTTAGCCAACGTATATCTTGCCATTTGTTTCAACATTCACAATCGATTTGATTGTGAAGTTAATGTGAAAGTTTCCGAGTACGCAGTACTATTGTTGTAATAAAATTTAGAATTTCTGGTTTTTTCCTTTCTTTCTTTTCTAATTAAATACGCGTTAATTGACGCTTTTATTTGAGTTGTAACAGCTGGTTCGCTGTTCGGAATTATATCTCGGTTGTAATGTGTTTGTTTTACATGCTTTTCTTATGGCGAGAATTCATACCGAAGTGATCCAGTTTCCGTAGAGTGTGAGTCATTTTATCGAGTCGACGATGACCGAAAGATGTACTATTACTGGTTTTATAAGGTGTAAAGATGCTCGAAGGCCGACTAAGTGCTGAGATATTTTATTTAGATGGCGAATGATTTGAATTTGATGAAATTAATGTATTCGGAGTGTAGAATTCGTTATATCTTAACAGCTTCCTGCGCATCTTCTGTCTTTTATTTTACTGGCTTTTCCGATCATTATTTCTATCGCTCGAGATTCTAGTTGTACTTGATTTTTTTTAGAATTTAATTTTTCCAGTTTTTCTTTTGGAAGTTTTGAGACGCCTTTTTAATTCATCTAATCGAGAAAAATACGCTCATATTGATTCCCCGTATCGCCACCGAATGATTGCCAAGTTCAAACGATAAAACGATACGGAAACTACCAAATGGAATAATTCCAATACGAATATCATGACCGGGTCGATCACTATTGACCCAAATATGACCCTCGTTTATTACCCAAACATTCAGCTCTAAATTTAAACCGAACTTGAGAGATGAATGGGCATTGATAAATACATCTCGTACGACTCTCGGGACCGATGGCAAACGAAAGCGAAATTTAACACGATGCGAGTATCACAAAGAATGGGAACTCCCACGTAAACACGCTTGGGAGCATTGATAAGAACTCTTATCACTTATCAATAAAATTATTCGAGTTTTGAGCTCTTGATAATATATAGAAATGAAGTCAGTGTTGTAAAAATACACCGCATAATGAATTAAATTATGGCTGGTTTTGAAATTCTGAACCTCCCTCCACCTCCTTGGCATCTATAAAATGTTCCTTAATTTGACTTCATTTTGGTAGATCATCTTCAAAAAAGCATAAGAAGTTTTTTCGTGCACAAATTGTTGCATTACTTGTTGATTCGGTGGCAGCTTGGATTTTTTTCAGTGTTTCGTCATCAAAGTTTCGGCGTTTTTTGGGGATTTTTTCTCGTCGCGTATTTTTACAAGCTCGATACGTCTTTCGAAAATGTCATTAATTAATTTACAATCTCGAGTGTATCATCGATGGAAAATTTTTACTACGGTGATTTCAACGGAGAATATTTTTTCTAAGAATGTCCTCGTGAACTTCGATTGCGTTGACGCGTATTTTCCAACGTCGCCTTTGTTTTCTATTTTCCTCGTTCAAGGAAAAGGGAAGGGGAGGGGTTAAAATTGTTACGTGATAATTATTTTATCGTTGTTACACAACGATGATAATATTGATATATTTAGAACGTTCGTTTTCGTACAATTCCAACGACTTTATCTGGTATCGATAAACCATTTTTTGAGTTACTCGAAATATCGGAAAAATAAGGCATTTTGCATTGTTATGTAGAAAATGCTATTCTACCGTTGCATTTAATGCATCTAATGAAGTGAAACTATGTAACTAAAGGTTTTAACGAGTAGTTCACGTGAAACAAGAGATAGTCATGTGATTTTCCACACGTTTCTAAGTAAATAATGCGTATAGTTGACAATTATATTCGACTTATTGCTTCGTAGAGCTCATTAGAAGAGGCTATTTAAATTAGACTTCGAAAGGGGAATCGACAGGAGAAGCAAGTAATGACATTGTAAAGGTCGATCGTATTTTCTTTACTCTTTCACTTCATCTAAAACATGAACGTTTCATAATAATGACGTCATCAATTTGAAATGCAATCCAAAGTACATCATGACGTCATTGATCGGGTAAGATTATTACGAAAACGTCATGAAATTTCAAAATTCAACGAGTCGTCGACTGATTTCCTTGACTTACCTTCCCCTCTCCTACATTTTTAACACATATTTGATTCATTTTTCATCAGTCTTGCCACATAGTGGAGGCAAAAGACAACAAATGTTCGTGGTGACGTCATCAATCCACATGGAATGCATTTCTTATTCAATTATTCATTTTTACCAAATTTTCAGAAATCTCTTAACTTCGTTGTCTCTTTCCGTCCCCCTCCGCTCATCAACGAAGTCAAATTTCAAATTGAAAGAAAATCTGCATTTGAAAAAAAATTTAATTTAAAAACGTCGAATTAAGATTATAAAAAAATTAACGACTTGGCTAATAAAAAAAAGTCTATGACGTCACATATTCCTACAGTGTTGCCAATTCATGAAAAATCGCCAGTCATTAATAAAAATGAACAAAGTTTGTATGATTTTTTCAGAAGTATTTCGTCATTGGGTTTTTACATTCTTTCACTACTTTTTCCTACTTTCACCACAATAATATAGTCATAAAATGGGGTAAATATTTACCGCAGTTTTTCCAAAAAAAAAAAAGATGTATAGTTTATCGAAGTACACCACGATATATCGTGTCAGCTGTGCTGGAAAAATTATCGTTACCGAAACCTCCTCCGCGCGTCTTCCCCGCGATAATATCTTCCAACGGCGAAAAATAATATCGGATAAATGTTGGTAAAATGAAAACCAGGGCGAATGGTTTAATCCGGCGTGAAATGTATAATATTTTCAATAAAGTATAGAAGCTAAATACAAATATAGGTATAACACGTAATATTTCATCGTATATACAGCATCGTACTTGGATTTTTTTGCGCATTTTAACCATAGACCTCCTGCGTCGCTTAATTTCACAAAGACATCGCAAATTGTACGTATATGCGGATGACAAAGTGTGTCGTTGATGTGACTGAGGTCGCGTAATTTTATAATCTGCCCAAAGTTGGTGTTTCGATTGACGAAATTCGTCCCTTTTGTGAATATTTCATCTCATTTGTTTCCCAAATGCCAAAAATTATTCGTTATATCTTTTGGAAATATTAAAACAAAGTGTTTTTTTTTTACTGATAACAAACAAATTATGTCTTTTTTTTTCCAAGGCAAGAGGAATTCGAGAAGGTGGTTAATCTATTGGGAAATACTTAGAAAACAAAGTTTTTCGATTTAAAGACCGGAATATTTTTCGGTGTATTAGAAACAAGCTAAGGTAATTTTTTCAACCAAGTTTGTGGTAAAATTTACCAAATTACGTAATTTTTTTATCGGTAGAAAGAATTTTTTACGCCAATTTTCTCGTTACGGCTCAACGAACTAACGGTTTTGAATTTTTTATCGGGTTTGGTTTCCGGTTTCATTTGCGGGAATTATTAATTTTTTAGCTATCTGAATTTTTCGGAGATTGGAAGGTGGGTATTTTTAGATGTTTTTTCATGGTTTTATAAATAGAGATTTTAGGAAGGAAATAGACTTCGTAGAGATTAAACGCGTCGAATTTTAGATTTTTATTTCAATTTTTTTCAAATTAAATGATAAGTGAAATATTTAAAACACGGATGAGGTATTTTATGTTATAATATGAAAATTTCCCTGAAAACGGTTAGATTTATTAAATTCATCAAATCGAGTAAATATGGCTTAGTTCTAAACTAATTAATAAAACTAAAAGAAATAAAATGCTCGATGACGTCACAATTTAGAAATTTACTTCAAGTAGACAAACCAACTCGATGAGATGTGCTGAAAGGCTGATTTTGCATCGTAAAATTGATAATATCACTTTTTTCAGAAGAATTTTTCAGTTTTTAGCGATAATGAAGTAAATACAGATAAATTTGAATTTTACCCAATTTCTGAAAAATAAATCGATACGTTCGAGATACCAAAGCAGATGTTGTGCTTTTATAAAGCCAAATATAGACTTCAATCAATTGCAAACACTTCCTTATCAGAAGATAAACGCAGACGATATCGTGAAAAGTCCAAACATGGAATCAACAAAAGAAACAATCTCTCAATTTGCGAATAATCTCGTTGTGTCGTTTGTTGTTTTCGAAAAATCGACCTTATGACCAAAAATCAAACATTTTTCGATAAAATTCGCACCAAAATGAAACAATCATCGGTTATCCACGATTTTCGGGCTGGGTTGATTAGATTGGCTTGTTGGAATTTTCCGAAAATATGAATAATTTAGTTGAGGCGGTTGAGAATAGACGGAGATCACGCTTTTAATTGGGCAATCTTATTTCAACGTATTTTGGAGCATTTTGAAAGTCCTGGAGAAAATGGAAATCGCCCTGGAGACTCCAGAACGGCTCAACAATGCGAAATTTGGATCCAGGCGGTTCGAATCAGGCGGGAAACGTATTTCGCGCAATTTTCAACCATTCCTCGCAATCAACTCAATTTTTTTCAATATTTCATATTTTCAATGAAAATTTCGATGTATTTTCAACTTTTGAAAATTCGCCAAAATTCGAAAAGTGAACTTCAGCTGCCGAAATTATGGTTATTATGTCAACATGTTCTTTCAAAAAATCCAACTCTCGTTCAAATCTGAGCCACCTGAGGAGATTCATTTGTAACATCGTGAGCAAATTCGCATCTTTTTGACATCTAATTCTGAACTAATCACATGCAGATATTTTCAGTCCTCTATCGTTGTATTCTTTTATGGATCAATTTTCAGTTTATGTATATTTTTCAAAAGTTCATGTACAAAACACGTCGACGAACACGTATCGTTTTATTCGCAATCATTTTCCTTCGGACAAATTTTTCCATCCGTCTCAAACGACTCGACGTGTATATTTTTTCTATTCGTATTTGTCGAAGCGAATGTTACATCGAAGATACGCCAAAAGTCGCAACAATAACATGTTATAAGCGAGATATACACATGTAGTACGGTATATAAATTGTCGACGATGATAATAAGGGCGTCGATTTCCTGTCGAATCAAATATTCATCCACTTAGTCACTCGTTGACGTTCGTCGATCTCGTAAGTCTCGCTAAGTTCGTTATTTCGCCGAATACGTATTTTGACAGCGTTTAAATCCAATATACTCGAAAGCTAGAGAACCCCTGACTCTGTATCGCGTTTAGAGAAACTAATGAAAAAAAAAAGAAGCCTTCGAACGAATACATTATGTAATCGAAATTGCGATATTAATTTGAATACTACGTGACTCCTGTAACCAATACAATCGCGTCTTGTCATACATGTCCAGCTAATCGTAAATGGTGCTGTGACCCGGACGACTATTATCGTACGATTTCCGCCTTCGTTGTGTTCATTGACGATATGCAACGTACTACGGTGAAATTTCGCGATAAATCATCGTGTTCGAGGGGTATAGGATGTGTTGCGGAGAACCCAATAGAAATGGATGCGATTGTGAACGGAAACGAAAAATCCCAGAGCTGTGGGGACGTGGGAGCGGGTTCGGAGGCTAGATTCAGAATGTCTTTCGTGATCCCACCAATCTTAGAAGTTAATTTTCAATAATACAAGCAGTAGCACATTTCGCCAAAATTTCCCAATATTTGTTGAGAATTTGCAAAACCTCAATTTGCCATTTTTGGGAACCTACGAACACGTCGTCGGAAAATATTGCGCTTCGGAGCAAACATCATCAAACGCCTCACGCCTTCGACGCGACAAAGAGCGTATTTTTCACAGCACTACAATTGTTGCTCAGGCTTAGGATCGATAAATAAAAGACTACGTCGACAGCACGATTACAAGTAGCTTGGTGACAGCGGTGAACCAAAATAAAACCAAGATAAGCGCGGTACGGTATGTAAACTGCGTTGAAAAAAAAAGCAAAACCCCGCAGAACCGAGAAAAGCGACCACGACGCAGCGACAGCAAAAAGTAATCTGGGTATCGACGGTCGCGCGCGATAAAATTGATTATTCGGCGTTTACCGAATAAATTAACGAACGGTGACGCTGACGAAAACGCAGCAGGCGAACGTAATATGACGTAGGAGCGAAAAAGGCTAGATGGGCGGCGGGGGTACGAGAGACGAGTACGACGTGATAATTATGTCATCGATGATTAATCAGATAGGCGTGAAAACGAGTTAATAACCGCGTCGTAAATCAATCGTTGCATATGTGATGTGAAAATTTCACCTTGCGTAGGTTTATTTTCGTAGAGTAGCTCGAAATGGGCTCAATGATGGAGCTGTTCACTTTCCACGATAAGAGGGTGATTTTTCGAATCATTATTGATTCTTGAATTTGCCTAATGGGAGTAGAAATGAGATGAAATGATTTTTATCAAATAAACGAAGTTTTCTACAGTGTTGATGACCACATAACCATTTGAAAGCTTGGTAGAAGATTATTTTTGATGCGTCAAAAAACTCCTTTTCATGTTGAGCATTACAGAAACAACGACACGAAATCTTGTCATAGGCAATATTATCATGTAAAGTCGGTAGATCAACACGTGTTATTCATAACTTGACACGTGCCAAATATTTATTTTCACGTATGACGTATTTTTTGACACGTGATAAATTTTATCGCATGTGGCATTCGTTTGACGATACATCTTGCATACATCATATCATGTTTTATTAGCACCTAAAAATTCAAAAAACGTGTTTATTTCTGAATAAAATGTTTAAGAATCCATAATACGTGTCAGTTGATGAAAAACACGTGGCAAACAGAATCGTGTAAATTAACGAGTAAATAACACATGCCACGTGAAGAATGACACGCGTCAAAAAAAGAATTACATGTCAGTTGGTAGATAGCACGTGTCAGTTGAAAAAGACTCGTGCCAAAACAAAGAATAATATAAAGGAAGTGGTAAATAACACCTGTCAGTTGATGAAGAAGATGTGGCAATCAAAATAATGTGAGGTAACACGTGTCAAACATAGAATTATGTAGCAATTCCTAAATAACACGTGTCGGTTGATAAAGGACACGTTTCAAAGAAAGAATTACACGTCTATTGGTAAATAGCACGTGTCAGCTGATAAAAGACTCATGTCAAAACAAAGAATAATATAGAGTGGTAAATAACACGTGTCAGTTAATAAAGAAGACGTGGCAATCAAAACAATGTGAGGTATTAAGTAAATAACACGTGTCAAACATAGAATTATGTAGCAATTCCTAAATAACACGTGTCGGTTGATAAACGACACGTGTCAAAGAAAGAATTACACGTCAATTGGTAAATAGCACGTGTCAGCTGATAAAAGACTCATGTCAAAACAAAGAATAATATAAAGAGAGTGGTAAATAACACCTGTCAGTTGATGAAGAAGACGTGGCAATCAAAATAATGTGAGGTATTGAGTAAATAACACGTGTCAAACATAGAATTATGTAGCAATTCCTAAATAACACGTGTCGGTTGATAAAGGACACGTGTCAAAGAAAGAATTACACGTCTATTGGTAAATAGCACGTGTCAGCTGATAAAAGACTCATGTCAAAACAAAGAATAATATAAAGAGAGTGGTAAAAAACACGTGTCAGTTAATAAAGAAGACGTGGCAATCAAAATAATGTGAGATATTGAGTAAATAACACGTGTCAAACATAGAATTATGTAGCAATTCCTAAATAACACGTGTCGGTTGATAAACGACACGAGTCAAAGAAAGAATTACACGTCAATTGGTAAATGACACGTGTCAGCTGATAAAAGACTCATGTCAAAACAAAGAATAATATAAAGAGAGTGGTAAATAACACGTGTCAGTTAATAAAGAAGACGTGGCAATCAAAATAATGTGAGGTATTGAGTAAATAACACGTGTCAAACATAGAATTATGTAGCAATTCCTAAATAACACGTGTCGGTTGATAAACGACACGAGTCAAAGAAAGAATTACACGTCAATTGGTAAATGACACGTGTCAGCTGATAAAAGACTCATGTCAAAACAAAGAATAATATAAAGAGAGTGGTAAATAACACGTGTCAGTTAATAAAGAAGACGTGGCAATCAAAATAATGTGAGGTATTGAGTAAATAACACGTGTCAAACATAGAATTATGTAACAATAGCTAAATTACACGTGTCGGTTGATAAAGGACACGTGTCAAAGAAAGAATTACTTGTCAATTGGTAAATAGCACGTGTCAGGTAATAAAGAAGACGTGGCAATCAAAATATGTGAAATATTGAGTAAATGACACGTGTCAAACAATGAATTACACAGCGATTGGTAAATAACACATGTCAGTTGATAAAAGACACGTATCAAAGAAAGAATTACTTAGCAATTGGTGAATACTACGTGTCAGTTGATAAAGGACACGTGGCAAAGAAAATAATGTAAAGTATAGAATAAATCACTCGTGTCAAACAAAGAAGTGTGCGATGCGTTTGATAAATGACACGTGTTAGTTGACAAATAAGACGCGAAAAACTAAAAATGACACGTGTCCCATAGTAATTGTTACGTATTTTAACATGGCTATTATACGTTACCATTATTGAGAATTGATTCGCGAATCATCCAATTCACCCATACAGAATAATACGTTCTGCACGTGAATAAAAAATGATTCCCGCCAATAAAATTATCGACAAAAAATTCCTTTCGGTCGCAAACGATTCGATCGCACCGATTGTTCATACTTGATCGAGTGAAATTCCAGATACACAAAAAGAAAAAATAATCGTCCTTATATGTACACAGATGTCGCTCTCCATTTCGAAGAAAGCTCCGCACAATAACGTTCGCACGCGTATGTGGCATCTGGTCTCCCCCCTCTGCCCTTCAATCACACATCGCGACGCTTGATACCCGCGTTGTGCACAATTCCTGTAAGTTTTCGAAGCATGGCAATCGATGCGCAAAAAGCAAAAATTTTTTGAAAAGGATGTAAAACGGAGAAAGAAAATACCTCTGAAAAAGGCGTTAAATTTTAAGAAGCGTCGTGTTCGTGTTTGATGTAGCGGTAAATGGTCGCGGATTAATGAAATCGGCGGCGGTCCGGGTGCTGCGTAGCGCGCACGTAACGCATTAAATATCGCCACTGCCGCGTCCAAAGGTGCGATAGACAGACGGACGTATTCAAGCGGCGGCGGGCCATGTAGGTGAATTGAAAATTGTACGTGGATGCGGGAAGAAGGAAGGAAGCCGAAGGAGGACGATTTTCGACGGTAAATATCGCGTGTGTTCGATTTTATTCAACAGTTAGTGTACCTTAATGTTGGCCTGAGCATTGCGAAGGTAATATTCGAAGCTTGGAGGTACAAAATACGCCGGAAAGTTTTCCTTTTCCCTTGGCACGTATTAGCGAGCGTATTTATAATTTTTACTTTTCTCGTGCCCTTTTGGGTGTCGAGGGGTGTGGGGTATGGCACGATTTTTTAGTCGTAGACGTGGTGAAGGAGATGGGTGTGAATGAGGTGAGAAAGGGGGAAGTATGAGAAGAGGGATTTTTTACGAGGTGAATTCTGTTTTTTCGATGATGTTTGGTTACGTGGGAGGAATGTATAAATTAATCTTTCTTTTATGGGACTTTGATTTTTTTCCAATTCACAAGCCTAGTCCCTGCAGAGATGAGCATGTTTTTCATACTTTTGAGGTTACTCTGGTGACCTTAAAAGGGAAAACAAAATGATTTAATTCTGCGACAAATATTTTCCGAAGTTTTCTAAAAAATTTTGAAATTTTTTTACAATTCTTTTGCAACTTTGAGGTAGTTTTTCAGCTTTCTATTGAATTTTGAAAATAATAATTCGTAGTGACCTATGAACGAATTAGCAACAAAAAATGGCCATCAAATGAAATAGTAACTAGGTCATCATATTATTGACCCCTATACGAACTCCATTTATTTCATTTTGTTTCCTCTTTCAGTCGAATATTCGCGCGAAGTTAATTTTCGAAAACGTTTTTCAAATAAGTAACGCGAAAGTAAAGTGAAAAAAACACGAGCGTTAGAAAGTAAAAAGTTTATCGATATGTGTCGATGTGTGCGTGCACATGGAACTCGTGTAGAGAATTTTTAGGCCAACGTCGAATTAACGCAAGTTGCCTTTTTCCTTCGACCTTTTCGAATTGCGAATTGAAAAAAAAAACTCGACTTTTTTTCGGTAACTGAGAGAGTAATACACGCGTGCGAATAATTCTCGTATTTTTTGGAGATTTTTTTCCCTTCATTTTTAGGGTTTTTTTTTCTCTCACGAAAGAAGAAAAGAGTAATGAGATTTTCAGGTCGATTTGTAAAGAGATCGAATTGTTTAGATGGAGCGAACCGCAAAGAGGGAGTTGTGTTTTCGAATCGACGTAAATTGGAGAATTTCACAGATGAAGGGGCGAATTTCTTTTCTAAATGACGGAATCATTCGGTATTGTAAGTTACAATAAAGTTACGTGATCGTTTCCGGTTTAACGACGTAGTTCAAGGTTCGCGAATTGAAGTATGATTACTTTTTTTAACGGGGAAGTGCTTTTAGTTTTAATTTTGTTAATGTGTTGTTCCTTTGGGCAACTTGTTTTTTTAGCGTCGTTTGGCCGGAGTTATTTCGCTGTTTTAGGTTGTTTTTGGGAGAAAATTGCCGTAATCGGGATTCAATTAAACGAGTTTAGGTTTTAAATTATTCTCGTAGAATTAATTTTTTTTTGCATAACGAACCTGGAAATTATCTCGACGAAAGTAGATTGTAAAAAACCGATCGAGAGAAAATGTTGAAGCATTTTTCTCCTTTTTTCCCCTAAAAATGTATTTTTCTTGCAGGGAAATTACCAAATCATTTATTTTTTGGTCGAATAAATCGGTATCTCTTTGCAAAAAAATTTCACCAAATGAAAAACTGAAAAAAAGCTACACAAAAATAACATAGCTATGAGGCAAAGGAATCATCAAGGGAAAAGGGGAAGGGGCAAAGAGGAAACTTGACGTTACACGTAGCACGCTACAGCTATAAATATTACGCCTTACGACGTAGAAATTTTCGGTCAATTTTCTTCGACGTTAAAAAGACTAGAAAGGCGTGATGTTCTCTCGATAGCTGTCGATTATAACACTCATCTCGCCTACCCCTCTTCTCCGATGTCAATTTACGTCTAATCTTACCATTGATATGCGACGCGGCGTTTGGTAATTTTAAAAGCTCGATAATTCTTGGAATACGCGGAATTGCGTGAGAGGGGACATTTTTTTTCGGGTTAATGCGGAAATTAAATTTGGCGTAAGTTTTGCCCTCGTTGAATAAAAACAGAAAGTGTTGGGGTTGTATTACTTGTCATTGTTCGTCGAGTATTCGATTAATGCGAAAATTCCGTGTAGTTTTTTTCGTAGAGAATTCCTTCAATCGTAAGGTTGAGTTATGTGCGAAGATTGTCTATCTAGAGTATTGAAGGAGTTATTCAACGTGGAAGTTTTCGCGTTTTAAATCAACATGAAAGGAAATTTTCATCGTTTTTTTACATTGCTCATCTCACGAGGTTTCGTTTCACCGAATATATCTTTGGATGAAGTAGATAAAAAGTTCGAGAAAGGCGAGGGGGATTTGCTAGTGGAAGCTATAAAATCACCTTACAGGGTCTAAAGGATTTTTTTTTGGAAAAATCACTACTTTTTCACTGCCTTTTTACAAAATTTTCAGAAATTTTTCAAATTCACCACCATCTCCCCTCTGAAGCTCTAGATTGGAATCTGAATTTAAAAAAATTAAATTAAAATTGTAACGAAATAAACACATTATACGCTTATTAAAAATATTATTTGACGTCACATTTCAGCAGTGCTACCAATTTATAAAAAATTGCTAGCCATTTATCAAAAATGAACAATTTATGTGTTATTTTTTCAAAAATATTTCGCGTCCATTCTTGCTCTATTTTCGACAAAATTCACTACTTTTTCATTAAATTCATAAGCTCTTTTGAAAATAACCAATTTTTCCCTACTTTCATGATCATGAGTAATTTTTAAAATCACTAATTTTTTACTACTTTCATAAGCCATTTTGAAAATTAATAAAATCACTGCATTTTCGCTACTTTCATGAGCCATTTTTAAATCATTACATTTTCACTACTTTCATTAGCCATTTTTAAAAGCACTAATTTTTCACTACTTTCACGAGCCATTTTTAAAAATCACTAATTTTTTATTACTTTCATGAACCAACTTGAAAATTACTACATTTTCACTACTTTAATGAGCAATTTTTAAAAACACTACTTTTTTACTACTTTTATAAGCCATTTTGAAAATCAATAAAATCACTGCATTTTTGCAACTTTCATGAGCCACTTTTAAAATCACTACATTTTCACTACTTTCACGAGCCATTTTTAAAATCACTAATTTTTTATTACTTTCATGAAAAAACTTGAAAATTACTACATTTTCACTACTTTAATGAGCAATTTTTAAAAACACTACTTTTATAAGCCATTTTGGAAATCAATAAAATCACTGCATTTTTGCAACTTTCATGAACCACTTTTAAAATCACTACATTTTCACTACTTTCACGAGCCATTTTTAAAATCACTAATTTTTCACAACTTTCATGAACCACTTTTAAAATCACTACATTTTCACTACTTTCACGAGCCATTTTTAAAATCACTAATTTTTCACAACTTTCATGAGCCACTTTTAAAATTACTACATTTTCACCACTTTCACGGGCCATTTTTAAAATCACTACTTTTTTACTACTTTCATGAACCTACTTGAAAATCGCTATATTTTCACTATTCTCACGAGCGATTTTTAAAATCACTACTTTTTTACTACTTTCATGAACCAACTTGAAAATCACTATATTTTCACTACTTTAATGAGCAATTTTTAAAAACACTACTTTTTTATTACTTTCATGAGCCATTTTGAAAATCAATAAAATCACTGCATTTTCGCTACTTTCATGAGCCATTTTTAAAATCGCTACATTTTTGCCAGTTCATAGGCCATTTTTGAAATAACTACGTTTTTACCACTTTGACTACTCTCATTACTTGTTAGATATCCTGTGTTACCACAGAACCTTTCCAGGTGCTCCGCTCCAATTTGAGCAAGAGTTTGAATTTTGGAAAGAGCGCGTTGAAAATACCCAAAATCAAAGTGCTGATGATGTTCATTCTGGAATTTTTCGAAAATTTGTCAACATTTTGATTAAAAACATAGGAGTACTTACATGTGTAGCACCAATGACCCAAATTTCACATTTTGATCGATTCTCTTCAAGTCACACCCTAAAATTACTACCGAATTTTTAAGGAACATTTCGGTGTCTTCATTTTTTGAAAATTCGCCAAAAATCAACGAATGAACCCAGTTTGCCAAAATTTTGGTTTCAGCTGGGTTTTAAAATGCTCTTTCCAAAAATCCAACCCTTGTTCAAATCCGAACCCTTTGGAAAAGGTTCCTGTGGTGATTTGTATAAAAAGCCGTGAAAAACACCACGCAGTGTCATCGGGCCTCGGGTATCGGCGAATTCACGCGCCGGAAATGCCATCGCGCGATGATCACGCTCTCTAAAGAGGTTCTCCGAAGCGTCGGGAAAGTCGCGGGGAGAAAATGAGGGAATCGTAGGCGTCGATGTTTTCGCTTTTGGCGCGCAGTCGTGACGCGGGGGTCGCGCAGGGTGTTTTTCCGCGTGTACTCGGAAAAAGAGGTGACGGAGGTTCGATACGAAGCGGCGTTTTATCAGTTGTTGCTCGTCGTCGGAACGCGTATTATTGCGTACGAACCGAGGTGAGTTCGCGACCGGACGAGTGAATTTTCGTTGCTGAAATTTCGTCGAGAAAGTAGCAAAATATGGAAACGCGACCGTAAGGTAAGCTATTTTATACGCGAATTTTCACCAATGTGGGAAACGTACTATGAAAGACGAGTTTCGTTTACCTGGTTTACTTCGGCGGTATGGAGGGGATACGTGTGTAGCCGAATACTACAATGGAGAGTACGGCTACTCGGCCGGTGTTGGTGAGACGGAAAGCAGTATGATCACACGATATGTAGTCCATGCGTTCTCTAGACAGGTGGACATGGTTGGAAATGCGACCACGGCTCGTGTCTATGGTTAATTACATCGCTAAGGCGAGAGATTCCGTACTCCGTTGGTTAAAAAGTATGCTACGTTACGTTGACGATGCACTGGACGTCATCGCAGTTGACATAGTTTGCGATGCGAACCGCGGGGAAGCAAACAATGAACGGAATACCCGCAAAAGAATTCCAGCGCAGTTACTTTTTCAAATGGAAGAAGGAGAAACCATGGAATACCAAGGGTTGACGATTTTCTAAAGGTCGAACCTACGAAGCTACGGATACATTTACAAGGTTTCCAAATGACCGCAAATATCGGAAACAATATGAAAAGGATACCGAAATAACGCGCCGTTAAATGAATTACGAACCGAGGTCGACATACAAAACTGGAAATACAGACATATTTCAGTTCTGAGGTTTCTACTGTGCCCAGTGATCGATTACTATGTGGTCGTTTTTCCTGTTGCATCTGGGATGTTGGAAGCTTGTAAGCTTGTAAAAGGGGAAATTGTGTTTTTTCCTTATTATTTTTTACAACTTTTTCCTCTCTCTCTTCATGAGCCAAGTGTTTGTAAACGCTTACATCGCTGATACATGGTTTATGTCGATTTCGAAATCGAGGTGTTTATTTACCTAGTGAACAAGATAGAAGAGATGTGATTTTTATCGATATTTGAAACCACGATACGGAGAGGTTTGCGGTCAAGTGTCGCGTGCGGTGTTCGATGATGCGATGCCGAAGTCGGGAGATAATTTGATTATGTATATGTCGAGGTTCGAGGTGTAATTTCAAAAGCACATCGAGTGAAATTTATAGACTACGAGTTTGGTATAATTCGAGCATGTGTGATGGGTGATTCAAAGCCGTAGAGAGGTTTTCCTTTGATGCGTGTGGTGTAGTGGATTGTTTGGCTTTTGTGGGTTTTAGAAGTTAAGGTCTACCTCTCTAAAATAACTTGGCCGATGTTCATGTGCGATTATATCGAAAGTCAAAAAGAAACGAAGCGATTCAGGAGTTCCCAAAATTGAAAGTAATAAAGAAGAGGTGTGATGGGTGATGTAGTCGTGTAAATTTCAAATGAATATAGACAACCAATTATTTATTTTTAAAAATATTGCCCTGTGGATTTTTTGAACAATTTAAAAATTTTTTCTTATTTGTTTTCAATTTTCGGATTCTTTAGATGATTTATGTCTCGTAGCTGCCAAAAAAAACTGAAAATTTGAAGGGGTTTGGAAATATAATTGACAAATTTACTCTCCTCGATTTTTAATAAATTCTTTTGAAATTTTTCCGAGAAATCGATAGGTTTTTAAAACTTATTTTTCAAGGGGGAAATTTGAGGTAAAACTTAGAAAAATGTCATCTTTTCAAATAACCTGAAAATTTAAGGAGATACAAAAAAAATTTACAAACACACATTTCTTGATTTCGTAAAATTTTTGTACAAAATATTTTTATCTGCCTCCCCCCAAAAGGAGATTTAGCTTTGTAAATTGGACCAAAATAGAGAAAATGAAAATGAGAAAATATTTTACTTGGTGACTTTCTTGCTGCATTAAAAAGGATTCAATCTGCGTTTTGTTGAAATAATAATTATGTCAAATATTCATTCCCCCCTCACCTCTTTTTGTCTCATTCATAAAAAGTATTCGCTTATTCAAAAAAAATATATATATTTTTTCTTTAACCCGTTTGGCTTGGAATTCAAAAATTTTTTGTTGAGTAAAAAAAACAGAGCAGAAAATTTTTTTCACGATATTTCAAGGTTTTTTCGTCAATTTTGGCTGAAATTTGATAAAAAATTTATTTAAAATATCGAAACTGATCGACGAGAATTTTTTTCCAATTTTTTAGACTTTGTGTTCAAGTGGAAAATTCCATAAGAGAACTTCTTATTAACGGATTTTGTGCGGGATGGTTTTCAAAATCGAAATAAAATTATTCGGTGTTTATTTTGTTGTTTTTTATTGTAATTTTAGTCGTTTTAAAATTTTGGCAAATTTTTTTATTCAAAAATTGACGTATTTCAAAAAAATTCCTCCATTATGTAAAATTTTTGATTGATTACTTTTTTTTTCTTTTTTTGTTGATTGATTGTTCTCTTGATCGTATACTTTATTCGTGAATTTAATGAACAGTTGGTAAATTAATGTAATTTCGTGTTTTTAATTTTTGCAGCAATTTTTTCAGATTTGATGTAGGCTAAAATATGTAAAAAATTTTTCAATTGGGTTGCAAATCATTTACAAAATTTCTGAATAGGTTTTTTCGAGTCCCCCCCCCCCCTTTTCTGCTTTTTTAAAATCGCAAAAAATATTATCTATTGCTTGATCTTTTTTGTGTAATTCGATTTTAATTCATTTTCATTCATTTCATTTACTTTAAAAAATAAACAAGCTAAAAAATGGAATTTGAATAAATTTTGTGAACAAAAAAATGTTGAATTTTTGAAATATTTATTCAATTTATCAGCGAATTTGCAAGACCTGTTGAGTATCATCTGTTCTCACGCGATGGAAACTGAAACCCATGACTACCCCCTCCTCATCCCATCCACGTCTCATCTACAGGTACCAACGAATTTTAATTTTTTTTGGTCAATAAATCGAGTATTAATTTACATATTTATTCTTGTTTTTAGAAAATTCACTTGATGTGCTGTCTTATATGTATTTTATTTCATTGTATTTCATTCATGACGTCATGACTATTATGTTATTATTTTTTTTTCATTTTTCAATGCGCCTCTATTGAAAAAATTTCCGATTTTTATCGAATATCGAACGACTGGAAAAATTTATTTCTCGTAATTCGTTACAAATCCGTACCCAAGTAATTTACGCACTTCAAATATCTCTGATTATTTTTTTAATCCCGTATTTCCGTAATCCCTCGTAAATAATTACGAGACGATCTCGCACAGCAAAACCGCGTCACTAAAATGGCGAAGAAAATTCGAAAACCACCCACGCGACGGTATCGATCAAAATCACAAATACTCGAGTAATTTATTTCTCAACGTTATTCCTCATTTATTTACGAATCGCTTCCGAAAACACCCACCGTTTTTTTTTCTCTTCTTCGAAAAATAATAAAAATAAACCAACGAGAAATTCCGTCGTCGTGTAACCCGCGAATAAATCTCGCGAAAATTCACAATTACTGTAACCAAATAGACGAAAATTGCCGTCGAAATGAAAAACGTCGTTGGAACGGTGGCGCGAAATAAGTTAAATATTCCGCGTGTACTTTACAGCCTACCGCACGCCCCCTCCACCCGTCCCCGCCGTCGTCGTTTACGTTAAAGGGGAAACCCACGTAAGATGGAATTTTATTCTGCGACGTGGAATTTAGAAAAGTAAGAATAAACAGCGGAAATTTTCCTGTAAGTTCAACAGCTCGTATTCCCTTGACGTGTTTTGGTGACGTGATAACGCGATGAAAAAAAGCTTCTAAAAAGGCGCTTGACGAATTGGTAATCTTCGAGGAAGTATGACATCTACAGACCTTTTTGATACCTTGGTTGCTACGGTTTGACTTCATGTACCTGAGAGAATATTAACTTGATGGATTTGCTACGGTGTGGAATTGTGCATAAGCGAAGGAATTTCTATCGAATAGAATTTATTTTCGATTCGAGACATCTGGGGGTTTTATTATGAAAGAAGCGAAAAATAATGGAAATTATAGAAGGAAACTCGATAAGCTTGATACTGCGGAACGCAGTGATTTGCGCTTCGGTGATAATTATTTTATCGCAAAAACGAAAGGAAAATTAGACGCAGACACCAGATGATAATTGAGTCACGTTGATGAAATTTAAATAATCTTTCGCGTTTTTGTTTTCGACGAAACAAAAAGTTCAACTTGAATTCAACCGAGTTGATTTTGTTTTAATTAACGCGACGTTTATAAAAATTGAACGTTTTCAAAGAATTAGATTTAGCTGTAAAAGCTCCGAAGAATTGGAGGAGTTAGATTGTGGAGGAAAAAAGACAAAAAAAAATGCGAATAAAAAGATACACGAAAAATACGAGATACAATTCGATATTTCAATTTAAAACTAAGACACCGAAATACGTCAGCGGCACTAAAGATGAATCAAAGTGACGTTATAGTTGGTGAAACTTCAGTAGCGAAGAGAATAACCGAGATGGAGCCGGATTTCGAAGAAAAATGGAAAAGCTGTCCCATCGATCAAATACTTTAAATTGTTCGCGTTGTTGTGTTCCTACATAAGACGCGGAAATCGGATGATGACCTGAGAGACGGTACATGAAATCGACTCTTTTTTCGCTGCGTGAATTTTTGTGGCTGAAGGGGGGATTTTTGGTGGTTAATTTCAAATAGTTGCTTTTTCGGATGCATCCGGTGAGGGGGGGGGGGTTGGAAGTTGTTTAGAAATGTGATATATTTGTAGAAATTGTTCGTGAAGGGTGGATACACTTTGGCATTTTGGAAGTAAAAGTTTCAAAAAATTGTGAATGTTCAAATTTTTGGTAATTTTTTTCTAAAAAAATTTTAGTCATTTTTCCAAATCAAAAAAAAAAAGGTTTTCATTATGTTTTTTTAAGCTCATCCGAAAGGAAATGATTTACTTATTAACGAACTGTACACAGAAAATATGTGCAATGCCCAATTTTATGTGAGGGGTGGGAGGGTGGTGAAAAGGAGAATTTCGTCATTATTTTGAAATTCATACCTTGAGAATAAATTAAAAAATCATTTTCAAAAAGTTTTCCTGTTTTTTTTTTTTAGTATAAAATTTAAATTTTTTGTAGTTTTTTGATTTTTTAACATTTGGTGATAATTTTACTTGATTAAATTTGCAAAAAGTGGAAGCCAATGATTAATTTGAAAAAATAAAGAAGCAATGTAATTTGAAAAATGATGAAAACAATGAACAACATTTAAATAATAAAAAATGAATTTAAAAAAAACGATAAAATCTACAATTTCAATAATTTTAAAAAATGAAAACTTTCACAATTTTAGAAAATTTAGGAACTGTCAAATATGATTTACAAATGTTGAAAATAAAAATAAAAAAAGAAAGAAAAATCCACATCGATAAAAAATTTTATTGGTATAATTGATGAAAAATTTGAAAAAAAAATGTCGAACGCAGTAAAAAATTGAATAATTACTTCATTTTTTCAACCCTTCATCGCAATGAAGAAAATATAATTTGAAAAAATGACTGAATCATTAAGAAAAATCAAAAAACTTTAATTATCGACTGAAAAATTAACAACAAATAGTCAAGAATCCCAAAATCATCTTTAAGAAAAGATAAAAAATAGTACAAAATACTGAAAGAAAAATAAACTCGAAAAAATATGTGCCTAGAAAATTATTATGAAAAGGAACGAAAACAAAAAATGATAATCTGGAAAATTATGGAAAAATTACGAAAAATTCTTAAAATCGATGTACTGTGAAGAAAGGTGCAGTAGTTTTTTATTAAAAAATGTCCCCACTCAAATCTTTTGAAATATTTTTTCAAAACGACGATGACGTCATTGATATGCATAGGTCTAATTGTGACGTCATTGTTCCTTCCCCGACGTGACATTCAATCGGGTAAAATTAATGCAACTAGAAAAAATCAACTTTATTCAAACTTCAAAAATTGTAAATTACGCGTATCTTAAAATTGAATGAACAACTTGAAAAAAATGATTGGAAAAATTATAAAAATTAAACACGAAAAAATAATGAAAAACTAATTAGTAAAAAAAGCTAAAAATCGTAAAAAAGTATAAAATTTATTTTAAAAAACTAGCAAAAAATTGAAAAAAAATTAAACATTTTGGAATGACGCTAAAAATTTTACGACGCGCCTAATTTATTAATCACAAAGAAATATAAATCACTATTAATATCCTCCAAATGGTCTCAGGGCTAATTTGATCATTTTAATGCATAAATTTTGACTCAATCGCGGAACCAGCTGAAGTACAATATTACAAACTCAAGTTATTATTAATTTTTAGCCGAAAAATGGAATATTTTCGATTCCAAAAATACGTAATTTTCATATGACACCGAGAGAAACCACAGTGGAAAAATATCGATCCCTTTTTCCCCTTCTTCGTAACTCTCCACCGCTGTTTCTTTTTTCCACTCACGTCCTTAGAGGCCTTAAGCAAAACGCGTAAAACCACAAAATCAAGGTCGCCGTGACGAAAAAGATGAAAATTTCGCGTAAAAAATACCGAAAACGAGCTCGACTACACAAAAGTAGGAATTTTTAACGATTTAATGAAATCCGCGAAGCTTTACGACATGCAGTGTACCGACGGAATTACGAGATTTAAAATTAAATTTTCAACGATTCGTAAGAAAGACCCTTTGCGGTGGGACGTGCCCATGAGGTGTATTGTGGCGGGCTACAGAGAGACGAAAAAGCAAAGCAGCGATTATACTGCCTAGAGACGACCGCGGTGAACTGAAGTGTATGTTGAGGTATCGGAGGAAACATACGCATAGGATGAAATTAAAAACAGCGAGGCCTCGTTTTCGTGGTCGAAAGCTTCCAGGCTGAAGTACTCGAATTTTCCTCGTGGTGAGGTTTTACGACGTCGAACATTACACGAGACATTTTTAGCCATAGCACCACGTTGTACTACATAGCTAGAGCTACCTGATGTACACAGTGGTTGATTTTCTTTTCGGGTACAAAAAAGACGTGGAGGAGAAAAACGACGCCATTTTGGAAACGAAAAAAAAATTCGAGTATAGAAATTCATACGTTGATTAAATTTCCCTCCGAAGTTTTTTTTCGAGCCGATGAACGGATTTCGAAGTCGGAATTAACTCGAGCGTGAGATATAAGGAGGGAAAGCTAAGGTGTCGATGGGAAAACACGAAGGTTACCTGAACTAAGCGACGTATTAGGTCATGAGATGACATTTTCAAGCTTTCTGCGACGAGAAAAAAGCACCTTACGAAGTGTTTTTTTTCGGCGGTTTTATTTTCCCTCCAAATAATCTCCGACGTTTAACGCTTTTTCATTTGTGAGATGGAAAAACACGAAAGCCCCGCAGACTCCGTATGCCTCGCGGAAAAATAATCCTTCTCGCGAACCCCCGAACCTCGTCTTACATGCCGATACTCGTTATTGAAAAATTAATCTGGCGTGAAAGTATTCTATAGTGAATACCTCGAACGAGCGAGAGACGAATATGGGATTTAAAGATGGAAACGTTCGAAGCTGTAAAAATTTACCAAAGCTGAAACGAGGTTTATCCAACGAATCGATTCGGTAATTAAACGGGGTAGATGAGTTCGAAGGTGATATCGGTTAAAGACATTATGTGGAAATTCGTATTTTGTAGGGTTTGCGTCGGGTGCGCAATTTTGGCGTGTTTTGCCAAATTTCACCTGTATAGTGATAGGGTGTCGAAAAAGAAATGCGACCTGAAGCTGGACCTGGATTTTTTTAATTTTTTGGAAAATTCATCTTGGAATGAATCCTGAATTTAAATTTTTTCCAACTAGCAAAAAATCGTGAAGGGACAGCAAATCTGTAATTTTTTTTTAACAAGAAAGTTTGCCTTTGAAGATGAGAAAGATGTTATTATTCTTAGGATGGCGTACCAATGTAGTGAAAAAAAAAATATTATCAATTTGTTACAATAAATTAATTAAAACGATCAAAAAATTATTTCAATTTTGTTTATTATTTTCGAATTGATACTTTTTTCATTTTTTTCTTAACATTAATCCCTCTATTATATTTTTTAATAATTGTTCATCTAAGTTTGATAATTTGAAATTATTTAATTAAAATTTTTTTAAAGCTTCAATCAGTTCACTAATTTTAATTGAATCTAGCCATTTTTTACTGTATTGAAGATCAGCGCGACTGCCATAACAATGGCCTAGTTTGAAACCTAAACAAAAAAAGGGTGGGAGGCGTTCAAAAGTGAAAAAAAATCTAAGATATTAATCAACTTATTCTAACGTAAAAGAAAAATTTACAATTTTTTTGGTCCCTTGTTTCTACTTTAAAAATTGTTATTATTGATTTTATCACTTAAAAAAATTTTCAGGTTTGTACGAGGTTCAAAACTCCTTCATTTTTACTCAAATACTAAGAATTGGGACTTTTGTAAATAAAGTTGAAAAAAAAAAATAATTTTAATTTATTTACTACTTTTTTTCAAAAATTATTTTTGTATTGATCTAATATCAACAAAAAAGGATCATTTTGTTTACTTTTTCGTAGTTTGACTTGAAAAAGTGGGAAATTGAATCAACTTAATCTAAAGGTCTCCTCAAAGGTCCTTCAAAAGTACGATTTTTTAATTCAACAAATTTTTTGGGCACCTTGCATAATTTAAAGAAAAAATGAATATTTTATTTAGAAACAAAAAAACATTCTACAAGTAATTCAATCAAGATTTTGATTCCTTTAAAATTTACGAAACAATATTTTACAATACACAAAGAAAACAATTTGAATGTAATGTTCAATTTTTTTAGAAAAAAATTTTCTTTAAAAGTTTTTTCATCGCTTTTTTTTTAATTTATCAATTTTTAGATTTATTTGGGCAACAAAAAATTGACGTTTAGCGAGATACTGAAACAAAATTTGTTTTATAAGGATTTCAGTTGAAAAAATATTCAATATTTTAATTAATAAAAGATGAGATTTTTAAATAAAACGAATAAAAAAATGTAAAAAGTTCAAAAAAGTATTTTTTTAATCATTTTTGGTTATTATTATTTTTTTAGGACCTTGAACTTCAGCATATTTAACCTCTTTCTCTTTCTTCCAAAAATCAAAATTTGTACTGTACAAAAGTGGAAAAAATAAGGAAAAAATTACGATTAAAAAATAATTCATTCCTATTGTGTGATTTTTGCTAATGAGCACGTTCATTTTATATAAATGTCATATTATTATATTTTTGCCCCTGCTCCCTATTTATTGATTTATTACCAGTTAATTAGGTAATTTAAAGCAGACGAGACTGGGATAATTTTTTTTACCCTGCTCTTGCACGTTTGACCTTTTTCAAGCAAAGAGTACTCAACTCATTATATGAACCAAGTAAATTCAAATTTGGAGTATAAATCACAAGTTGTACTTTCGGAACACACTACGACGAACGCCTTATCGCTTTGTTTTTATTCACGCCGACGACTGTACGCGCGGTAACAGGTAGAAAATAAAATTTTATTGTTCCTTACCTTTATTTCGGGCGGGTGGCGTGAAATTTGCGGCTTATCGAACTAAACGCGGAAGCAGCTTGGTTCATTTTCTCGCTTTATTTTACGATATAAAATGTTTTCGAGGTAATACGACGCAACGACGTACTCCGTCGAGTTTTCTTCCGTTTTGTTTTCCACTCGGTCCCATTCGATAATAAATCTGTAATAAAAACGAGACTACATAAAAAAGCGAACTTTTGAATTTTCCACTTTTAAATAATCGTCGGGTTTTTTCGCCGTTTAAAAGCCGCTTCGCAGCTTGGAAAGTTGTGCTTTTCAAAAGGCTTTTCGCAGTTCGCCAACGCTTTCGGAATTTCGCGCCGTTACGCCGAGAAGGGATGACAGAGAAAAACGGACGTTGAGTTTGGTCCGTATAGTGTCATCTCGTTGCGAGGTCATCGGTACGGCGACGAGCTTTTTAATGTACGTGCTTTTTTCCAACTTTTCCCCGACAAACGTCGTTGTTATATGCTGAGAAATAAAAAAGAAAAACGAGCGCGGTATCGACTTTTGGAAGGCGGACAATTGCTGAGGGCGACGACCGTTCGAAATACCGGTATGATTTTTTCCACTGCTCGAGTGGGCCCGTCAATTATAATCAATTGAACGATTAGCGCGTACGAGTGGACCGGCGACGCGACGGTGACGTGAAAAATTTAATTTCCGAGGGCCGACTTGTGAGGGATGGCGTGTTGGTAATTAAGGCCCATTCGGCGCTTGTTTTTTTTTCACTCTTTCACGAAGTCCTTCGTCGTGGTAATTGTTGCTTTCTCGGTGCGAGCTCGTTTGCACGTCTACGTCCTTTTTGAAAGACTTTCTTCGCTGTTGTCTCGTCGAAGATGGCCAATTGAAGGTGACACGTAGACGAGATGACGCTTTAGGTTAGTGTAGGTTTTTCTTTCAATGTCGAAGCAATGACTCGAATTTTTCGACGAGCATCCGTTTTATTTCTTCTTCGCCTCCTCATTTGTATACTTTGTCAATTGAAATGACAGAAGAATGAATTGCGCCATTGTAAAACCACGAGGTGCAGTTTGGAAACCAATGTTTTGATTTCAAGAAATTTGCCTACATCGCTAGATGGGTCGATTAAAGGTTCGAAGTTCGTTTTGTTGATATCACTTCGAGTCTATCGTCAAGCCATCAAGTCCATCAAGAATTCTTGTCCATAATGTTGTCCCCCCATCGAAGTGTTTACAAAAGAGCTGTTGAAGATGTCACTTGTCTGTTTTAATGGTTTTGAAATTACCGCAAAAAACGAATTGGAAATCTCCCGATAATAATGTTTACGAGTTGAATCGATTTTTCAATTTCTACCGGTACCAAAACATTTTGTAAAATTGCGGTAATTGCATCATTCTGGTAATTTACCGTAATTACGACGTTAATTTCCGGTAAATACCGCGTATTTTCTTCGCCACATGTAACGATCGATGTTCGGTAATATTACGGTAATTACGAGTAATTACGGTATTTACCATTTCATAAATTACCAGTTAATAAGGTAATGTTTCATCAACGTAAAATTACCATTATTACGTAGTTCCCGTAATTCAAGGTAATAACGGTATTTACCAATATTACGGTAATTTCTTGAAATTCTGGTATTTACCTGTAGAAATTATCCGTAAATATCGTAATACTTGGCCAAGGTGACATAACTGTGAAGTCATTAAATTACCGTAATTACGACAATTTACGGTAATTATGGTAAATTACTGTAATTACGGTAATTACAGAGTAAATTACCTTACGGTATTGCAGAAATTACAGCGTAAATTATGAGAAAATTACGTTATATTTTGTCGACATTGCAATATGAAAAATTTCTAGATCCAGGTAATTACGTAAAATTTTGGTAATTACGTGTATTTTTCTAAATTTTGAAATCACGAGTGAAACGTATTCATTGAGAATACCACTTAGCGGAAAATTATGGATAATCAGGTTGTAAGTAGTAATCAATGAATCCGGTAGAATTCGAATTTCCGTCAACTTTTCAAAAACATGGGTAATTTTCTATATTGAAAACCCTGTAAAAAAAAAGTCTTGCAAGTTATCGATAATGGTCACTAGAAGTGCTGGAATTAATGCATCGCACGTACAATGACACTGTATCGCTTTCAAGGCGTATTTCTCATTTAAAACTCGAGTAAGTATTTACAAAATGGAGCAAACGTTCGCAGCATCGCAGAGTGGCAAGGCGAAGGGGAAAGAAAAGAGAAAACGTATCGACGCGCGAACCAAGTTCGCATCCGCGGCCGCAAAACGTTCGCGTAAGCGTCGCTAGAACGTAATAATAATTAATGCAAACGAAGAAAAAGAAATTAAAAAAAGATGCGAGATACGAATAAACGCGGGCGCGATTCTCTCACGTGGCATCTTGCGAAACAATAAACGACCGAATACTTTTTCAATTTTAAATAGCGCTCGAGGCGGGTGCTCAGAGACGCTGCGAAGAATTAGGTGCGTTTTTTTACGTCTCATTCATTTTTTTCCCCTTTTTCCATTCATCCAATTCAGCTGAAAGTAAACCCGCTGAAATCGAGAAATGAAACTGTTTTTTGCGGGGGTTTTCCCTCAACGATGCAAAACAACGAAACGATACTGAGAGAAAAATGAGAAACTCGGAGTTATTTTTTCGAAATATAACCGGCCGCTTTTCTTTTTACTTGAGAGTGTTTTTTTTGCACTTTATTATTAATCGAGCGTAATGCAAAGGCGGTTAAAAAGTTTTTCTTTTCATCTTTTTTTTTTTTATTTTTGCGAAATTTTTTCATAATTTTTTTTCCAAGTTTGCGTTAACGTTTGAAAGAATTAATCGCAAAGTGTCGGAGTAATTTGTAAATTGCCGCGCGCCTTATACGCGCCGACGACAGCCTGCGAATAATTGATTACGTAATGATGCGCCGCGCCGCCGCTGGCTCGTCTTCGTTTCGTCGTCGACTCGGCGCTCGATTTCGTATACATAATGAAAAAGCACCCGTATATATACGACGTAAATTAGACGGTAATTATGTTCGGTCGCCTTCGACGATGTAAATTATCTTAAATTAACGTTCGCTCGGTGTACGACCGAAGCACCGGATTTGCTCGATGGAAAATTCTTCGCTGTACCTAGATGATCTCGCGGTAGGAGATTCATTCGTAGTTGCGAAAAAATTGGTAATTTTTGGTAATCGAAGGTGATTCAACAACGAATTGTCGGAAATTGTTCATTTTATCGGTAATTTCTCGTAATTACCAGAAATTTGTTATTAATTGGGGTAATTACCGTTAATTATTGGAAGATTTACTGTAAATTAAGGGTAATTACGATTGCTATTTTTGATTGAATGTGGTGTTTTTATTGATTATTTGATTGTTACGGTTGTTTTCCAGTATTGCGTTAAAATTAATCTCAATTTATCGTAAATTATTGATAATTACTGTGGAATTTTGGAAACATGCGTGAATAGCAAATGACGCGAAAGACTATCGGTATTCCACATTTTTGGTATTTACTTAGATATTTCGGCAATTACCGAAATTTTACGGTATTTTTGTAATTGCAGTAATCTCAGTAAATTGTCTCGTAATTTGGTAAATTCATTCGTAATTGCAGTAATTTCAATCAATATAGTTATTGTGATGATTTTGTGCATTTTTTATAAGTACGGTATATTCTGTAAATCTTCACGTAATTACGGTAATTTTAGAAAATTTTCTCGTAATTATGGTAATTTTGATGAATTTTCTCATTATTACAGTAATTCTTATAAATATTGCTGTTGTGATAACCTCGAAATTTTTGTGTTATTCCAGTACATTTCGTAAATTTTTAAATAATACGGTAATTTTAGTAATTTTTTTCGTAACTGGTAATTTCAATAATTTTGTCGTAATAACGGTTAATTTGGCAAATTCTCTGGGAATTGTAGTAATTTTTGTAAACGTCGTTGTTTCGTCAATGTTGGTAAATTTTGTTGTAATCACGGTGCATTTCGTAATTTCTATGTAATATCGGTAATTTTCATGTAATTACGGTAATTCAATTTAATTTTTACGTAATTATGGTAATTTTGATAAATTTTCTTGTAGTTACAGTGACTGCATTGAATATCATGATCACGAACATTTTGAAATTTTCCTGTCAACTTGGTACATTTTAAAAATTTTTATGTAATTACGGTGTAAGTTCAGTTAATTGCAGTAATTTATGTAAATTTTCTTTTCTGTTATTTTGGTACATTTTAAAAATGTTGTATGTAATTACCGTAATTTTAGTAAATTTTTACATAACTACAGTAATTTTTGTAAATTTTTATGTAATTACAGTAATTTTAGTAAATTTTTACGTAATTGCAATGATTACGTTAAATATCACGATCACAAACATTTTGAAAATTTTCATGTAATTACGATAATTTTAGTAAATTTTTACGTAATTACGGTAATTTTTGTAAATTTTTACGTAATTACAATGATTACGTTAAATATCACGATCGCAAACATTTTGAAATTTTTTTGTTATTTCGGTACATTTTGAAAATTTTCATGTAATTACGATAATTTTAGTAAATTTTTACGTAATTACGGTAATTTTAGTAAATTTTTACGTAATTACGGTAATTTTTGCAAATTTTTACGTAATTACCATAATTACGTTAAATATCACGATCGCAAACATTTTGAAATTTTTTTGTTATTTCGGTACATTTTGAAAATTTTCATGTAATTACGATAATTTTAGTAAATTTTTACGTAATTACGGTAATTTTAGTAAATTTTTACGTAATTACGGTAATTTTTGTAAATTTTTACGTAATTACGGTAATTTTTGTAAATTTTTACGTAATTACAATGATTACGTTAAATATCACGATCACAAACATTTTGAAATTTTTTTGTTATTTCGGTACATTTTGGAAATTTTTATGTAATTACGATAATTTTTGTAAATTTTTACGTAATTACGGTAATTTTAGTAATTTTGTCGTAATGTCGGTTATTTTGGCGAATTCTCTCATAATTGTAGTTATCGTAACTTCGTTGATTTCGATACATTTTTACTTAATTACGGTGCATTTCGTAATTTCCATGTAATTACGGTAATTTCAGTAAATTTTCTCGTAATAACAATAATTTTGGTAAATACCATTACTGCGATTGTACACGGCGGGGTAATTACGGAGAAACGCTGAAAAATACAATTTTACGCGAATTCTATTACCTTTGGTCGCCATATTTCGCGTAGTTTTACACGTTTTCGCGATTTTTTTGAAATCTACGTCAAAGACCACGCGAAATGTTAAGCAAAAATGTTCACGTTTTCTTTGTTGTTTTTTTTCTCATATTCAAAGAACTCGTTCGAACGTAAGTATCTTTTTCGTATGTCGGCTCGATGTGGTAGTAATCGAATAAATGGAAAAGTTTATTACTCGAAATGGTATATAAAACTGTGTGTGTATGTGTATCTCGGAAAAGAATACGCCTTTACGACGATCTGTCGCACGCTACCCTAATAAATTACTCGCAATAAACGTTCGTTCGTCGTTTGTATATACGTACTATGTATAGAGCGCTTAAGAAAAATATACTATCTTGGAAATTGGTATCAATTACGAAACGCGAGCATGGTATTTACTACGTTAAACTACGATACGTTAGATAGAATAAAAAACTACGGTATATTATCGTCATTAAGTCAAATTCGCGTTAGCAAAAAAAAAAAATGGAAAAAAAGTAAACGAAAAGCGTTGAAATAAAATGCACTATACGTTGTATCGAAATACGTCAAGAGGAGGAAAAAATTAACGACGTTGAAAAGAAAATTCGCGATACGCTGCGACAAAGGAGAGGACGAAGTGAGCAGAAGGAGCTAAGACGACGACTTCGAGAAGTTCGCAGCAGAAGGGTAACGATAATGAGATTGTCGTTGTGTAAGGATTGTCGATATAGGGAAAAGGATCGCGTGGTGAAAAGGGAAAGGAATTGGGATCAAACAAGTACGTCGCCGGGTTTTCTGTGATTTTGTCATTTTGCTCATTATCATGTTATCGACGGTGGCTTCGCGTGGGCGTCGATGTTCGCGCTTTTCGAAGCGAAACTTTTGGCGTGTTTCGCGACACTTGCGGAGGTTGAGGGTTTCGCGTAATATTTCCAAGATGCTTTCTCGCGCTTCGTGCCAAAACCAGGTGAAGAGGGCTGGGGTGAGAATAAATTAATTCGAGTAGGTGGAGTAAGGTTGGGGTAATCGGCATAATGAAAGTGTGATAATGGCGAAAGCCAGAGCTCGGAAATGCTGCGGGGTTTCCACGACGCGGTTTTTGGAAAAATACGCGCACAGGTGAGGACCACGGTATCGATTTGTAATAAAGGACATATTGTGTAAGATGCCATCGCTGCGTCGCGCTCGTTTGGAAAATTCCGTCGTGAAGCGAAGGGCATTGTATGGAAAAACGTCTCGAAAGAATGGCTCGAGTTGGAAAACCATGACTACAAGGCGGGTTAGTAATTAGTCTTTGTTAAAAGGCGTCTTTTGTCACGATGAACGAAATTTTAAGACCGTTTTCGGCGTTTTTACGCGTATGTGCGAGAGAAATGTAACGGAGGCTGTGAGACGAAGAGACGCACGGGGCTTTTAATTCGCCAAGACGAAAGTTACACCGTTGGTTTCTCATTAAAAAGTAAATCTTCTCTGGTAATAGAGACGCGATATGAACTAACGCCGGCGTGATTTTCGTTTAATTAAGTTTTAATCGTTCGCGTGTTAGGTGGACGAAGCCGGGGATGGTGATTGCGTCGTTGGCCGCGGCGACGTCCAAAGAAGGGGTTTTTCATCGTGGAAGTTTAAATTGAGATTTGGCGAATTTTTTCCTCGGCTGTTCGTTTGAGGGAATTTCCGGAGTTATTAAATTAAGGACGATATGGTCGAGTTAACCCTCTTTAAAGCTTGCCCAGATTAGGCTTTATTGAAGTTCGCCAATGTACGGAGAACGTTTGCGAGGATTTATGGCGTCGAAGTGCGTAAGGAGCGTGATGTAAGGGACGTGAAGATGAGGTTTTGGCCGATGTGCCAAATCTGGATGCTCAGATAGGAGTTGTCCATTATGGGGGACGCTTCATTAATCGTTACAAAGTTGGGAATTGAATCTTTGAGAATGAATGTTTTAGAAAACGTCGTCGTTGTCTAAGTTTTACCTGTCGGAGATGATTTTTCAATGTTTAACAAGCTGAAAATTTTTCAACTGATTTTTTCGGGAGATATGAACTTTTTTAGAGTTATTATCCGCTCATAATTACACAGATTTTGAAAATTTGCATAGTTTTTAATAGCTCGTTCACCATCGACGTCACCAACCTTAATCCCACCTCACAATTTTGTCATTTTCAGACGGGCTGGGATCTCCAGCTAGTTTTATTTTTAAACATGGATATTTTTCGAGATGAAGAGGAAACTTTTTCGTGTGGAAAAGTTCGCGCAGTGGAATTTCACGCTGTGTCGGATGAATGACGTCACAAGTTTCGTTTTATTTTGAACAAATGACGTCACCGTCGTTCACAAAATATTTTTATAGATTTAAGAAGGAAATTGAAGCGTTTTCCCGATGAATACTTCCAAAATCTGGTTCCGAGCAAATTTTTAGTTGACTAAATTGATTTCTACGTTTTTTGGGAAAACCATGAAATAATAAATCGAAGTTTGGTTGCAAATGTTTGATAAGGAGTGAAAAAGTGAAGCTCAAGCCTTGATTTTCAACATTTCTCAAATAACGAATTTTTGTCAAAAAATGTTATTTCATTAAGATTTCTCTAGAGGTAATTTTTTTCGTGTCATGAAAATATTAAATGACTTATCATCGTTGAAAAGGATTCGGTGATGAAACAAAAATTAAATTTAACACAGATGAAACTTCCTTTTTTTTTTTGAGGAAAATTCGACCATATAATATAACACGCGACAAAGACGGTATTTTTTTAGATTTTCTAAAATAAAAAAAAAGCAACTCGAACGAAAACACAGTAGTGTTTTTCGTCGCATTTGAGCACATTTAAGTAGGCGTCCTTTTTGAGCGGTATTACAAACCCTTTTTATTTCCACTGCGGGTTTTCTTTTACGTTTTTTGTCTCCATATTTGCCTCGTTTATGCGGAAACGAAGCGTCATCGAATTACAGCCTTTGAAAAAACGTCTAAGTGTACGAAAGAGTATAGACAACACATTGAAGTATACGCGCCGATACCCTCGAATTGGTTGGGAAACGAGATATTAACGTGTTTGTGGTACGCGATGAAAGGAAATTTCTGAAAATATGGTGTTTTGATTCGTGGGCGATGAAATATAACATACGCGTCGTGTTTCCAGAAAATTGTGAGATTAATTTCATGTTTTTTGCAGGTTTTGAAAAATGCGCGAATACAAGATCGTCGTCCTGGGTAGCGGAGGTGTCGGTAAGTCGGCGCTGACCGTGCAATTCGTACAAGGTATTTTTGTCGAGAAATACGACCCGACCATCGAGGATAGTTACAGGAAACAAGTCGAAGTGGACGGGCAGCAATGTATGTTGGAAATTTTGGATACAGCTGGCACCGTAAGTATGCTATTTCTTTGTGGCGGTGTTCTAGGTGTATTTTTTTGCCTCAAGAACGCACCAGTGGGTCAGAACGTCCGTGTGATGTAGAAAAATGTGATTAAATTCGAATATAACGTGTTGAGGAAATTTGGTTCTGAATTTAATTCAGAATGTTTATACATTTTCTATGAAAATTGAGGAGGTATTCATGGGTGGAAGGGAGAAGGGAGGGTATACTAGTTTTAAAAGGAGATTTGCATAATAATCCTTATAAACATTTTTTTCAATTATTTTATGGTTGATTATATGTGAAGAACCTCCTCACCCCTCCCCCACCTTGAAAAGCTGAAAAACGTGTATAAATTTAATTAATTACGTAAATTTTTTTTTAATTTTAAGATAAACTTGAATAGAATTTTTTTAAATCAATTTTTCATAAATTTAATTTATTAATGATATTTTTATATTTTCGTAAAATTTTTACATTTTTTCTGCCGTTTTAATCTTTTATATTCCATTTTTTGAATTTTTTTAAAATTTGGTTATCAAAATCAAAAAATTCTTTCACGAAAAAACTGACACAACCAAAAAAAAACTGAATTGAGAGACACAAATATTTAAACATTTTCCATGATTTTTAAGAAAAAATGCCATAATAGACGACAAACTTTAATAGAAAAGTTTTGCACCCCTCCTCCTTCCTCGCCATGCCGATGTCACGATGCGTTTTTTTTTAAGTGTGTGAGTTCTGAAGAACATATTAAATATAAATTCACAAAAAAAGTTGAGGATTCATACAAAATGAAGACTTGTTTGAACGGCAGGTGAGGTACTTAACATAATATGAATTTTAACGAGGGAAGGGGGAAGTGGGTTTACAGAAAAATTGATAATAATAATATTAAAATAGTTCCGGATTTTGACTATACGAGATTTGAGCGGTAGGTAGATGCCATCGAAGAACGTTCATGACCAAAATTTCAGCTTCGCTCCCTCTCCTCTCATCTCCCCCTTTTTTGATGAATAATTTTTTTATTAAAAATCAGATAAGAATTTTTTTCAAGTGGCGGTTTACGAATTTGATTGAAATTTTGCTGTATAATAGATTGCAATGGAAGCCTTTCGTGAAAAAAATCAACCCCCCCCCCTTTGTTTTCATATTCCCTAAAAGGGCGTTTCTAACTTCATTTATTATCACTCGTCAAAATTTTCAATATATTTTTAATTTTTAATCCCCGCGTATCATATTATGTGTACTTTTTTCAAAATTTTGCCTCATTGGGACCGTGGTCAAAATTGACAAAAATCGTTAAAAAAAGCGAAAAAAGCTATTCAATTGAAAATTCCCTCTTTTTTTTTGAGCAAGCGCGTTCGTGACGCGTTAGTGTACATGTTCCGCTAATACGCGGTGGGCGATATCAACTTGACGGGCATACGCTTGTTCACGATTTTTCACAATTTTTTTACGAGAAAACTATCGACTTTTTTGGTACGTTGCGTATGAAGTTTTTTCTTCTAATTAATATTTAAAATACGTTAAAAATTTGTTTTCTTTCATTTAGCCCTTAAAAAGAACGTCGTAGTGTTTTTTTGGTTATTTCGGTAGCTCAACCTCTGTAATATGTTATTATTTAGCTGTCAGCTTGTTTTAGAGGGGGAGGGGGCTTCGATGAAAAATTATTAAACGGGTTGGAGAGGGCTGAAGTGATTAGAAAAATCTGGAAAAAATACATGCTATTTAGGTAGGCAATCCACACTTATGAATGACCGAAATTTCAAGCCCTTCGGTTGAAAATTCGCCAAAGTGGACATTTACGGTGAAGTCACGTTTACAGGGCTGAAACACCCTTTGGGGGTATTTTTTCATCTATGCTTTTCCATTTTGGCCATTGCACCAAAAATCTGTTTCATGAGTCGATTCACCGTGATTAATGAACCAAACACCTTTTGCAGATGCAATGCATAATCTTTTGGATTTAAAAAATATGCAACTATGTTCGTTAGTCATTAGATAATTAATTCGAGTTGTCGTATTTACGATCACTTGATCACCATGTCATTTTTCATGCAAATATCACGCGTTAATTCGGCTATTTCGATAATCCAGCGAAAAAAACTGCCCAAGACTGCGTCCAGACTTGATGTATATCTTTATGCATAAACGAGAAACTATAATCCGTACCTATCTGCATATGCATTGTGTATCGTGCAAAGACCCCGGTCCCCGTTCATCCATCGGCGGAGTGATTTCGCCGGTACCGGCTCCATGGCGTTGCATCTTTTTCAATGGACGCATTACCTAAACAATTTCAATTATTAAAACTGCAAATAGGCGCACGCGGATTTGAAATATACACATAACCGAGTACCTAGCTTTATTACCCAACCTCCACGGTGTAATCGCCGTATCGCGGAAACAATGGCGGCGGCGACGCGGCCATAAACGGCTAAACGGCGTCGTATTATTTATCGAAGCGTGAAATTGAAAATCGGAATTTTTTCACGATGGCGTACACGCCGGAGATCTCTAAATGTGGAATTCTTATCGTGCCTCGCAACCGGGGTAATTTTTGGGGAGAAAAGTGGAAAATGACTCGTAAACGGAATCGTATCTTACCTCAATGGAATTTTTGTAAAATAACGTTCTACTGAGATACTATTAATGCGATTGAGTATAATAATCGAAAATTTTCCCAAATAGTTGGAAAATTTGCAATTATTATACTCAATCGCATTAATAGTATCTCAAGAGAACGTCATTTTTGCTAATTCCATATTAGTTTCTATCCAAAACTCGTAGCTGGGTTAACAAGCGCATCAAAGCGAATAAAAAAGCGATCTTTGTTTTTTACATTGGTCGGCCCGCGACGCAAATCTAATTACGAATTTGACGCGACGTTGTCGCCTTCGCAGCCCCCCGCGTCCGTCATGGGATCCCTAAAACGTCGGTATTGTCATTGGGGTATCATCGGTATCGCGGAGTTGCGGTACAGGAGACGAAAAGGACAAAAGTAATTACCAGAAAACGACCTTTCGGCTGAAATTAGTCCACTAATGTGCTCGTTTGCGCCTTAGTCGCGATGCTGCGTCTGACTCGTGTACAAGATGGACTCGACGAGGTGACGACGTTTTTCATTGTCGCATTTTCAACGTATGAACAAATTTCGACCTTTTTTTGCCGCAGCTAATTGGCGTGGGATTATGTATTCAAAAAAAAAACTTTAATTTTTACGTTGAAAATAGAGAAAAAAACGGAAATCTTGAGAATTTAAATTTTTCGTACTTTGTAACCGAAATTCGACGGTTGATGAGTATCTTGTAAATTTTAAAGTGTAAAAGAGGAGTTGAGGAGTTATCGAGATGGCCCCAGCTTGTTTTATTCGCGTTACCCGAAGATGTTTCATGACGAAGGTCGCTCTTTATAATTTTCTTTTTACAGTTTTTTTTTAATTTTTAATAACCCATAAATGGCGTATAGCGTTAAATGGTTCGAGTTTTAATGCAAAGTATATTACGACGAGTGGCATATAAATTTGTTTTATCTGTATTTTTTTCATACAACGTTACGCGATGTTGAACAAATTTACCCCCTTTTTCACTCATCTTGGAAACCTTGGAGCCATTCTCTTTTTAGTGACCTTTTAGTTGAATGGTTCTTAATTTTGTTTTTTTTCTACTTAATTAAGTCGACGAATGGAACGCGGGCGATAAAAATTATATAATGGTTTATTTTTTAGCGAGTAATTTATCCTCGTTGGAAGTGAGAGAAATACGAATTGAGGAGGTTTTATGTAAATGAATGTATTTATTTTTCGGTCTTTTTTAATTATCGAATTCATGCGGATTTTTTTATTTGAATTTTATCAATTTTAAAAAAATTCGAGAGAGATTTTTCCAAGTTGAAAAGCATTTTGTGATTAATTTCATTTCATTTTGTAGTATGCCCCCCCCCCCACTTTCCCTTTCAACTTATGGATGGTTTTTATTTAATAAAATATTTTAATGTTTTTATCGCAGATAACTGCGGAATAAATGAAACGAAATTGTTGAAAATTCATTTTTAAACGTCCTAATTCGCTTTGGGTGGGGTAAAATTGGACAAAAAATCGGGGAAATTTTTATTTCATCAATTTCAGATACGGTTCAATACTATTTAAATTTCATCCCATTTGATATAAAAAAATATCAGAATTGGATACGCGTAAATATGACACCACTTCGACTAAATTACCCTCATTTCCAGAAAATTCCAGTGATTAACCCAAAAGCCATTTCTGGACCAGTTTTTTTTATAATTAAAAGGTATAAGTTGGAAAAAAATTTTCATGTAGAATTTCCTAAAAATATGGATAATTTAGTGAAATGGTTGAGAATGGGAGAAGCTTCAGTTTTCAACTGTTCAATCTCATAACGACGGTTTTTGGAGTATTTTGAAAATTTTGAAGAAATTGAAAATTGCGTTGGAGCCTTCAAAGTAGCTTGAAAATGCAAAATTAAGACTTGGTGGGAAAACGAACTCACCCAATTTTCAACATTATTCCTACGAAGTAACAATTTTGTAATTTTATTAAAAAATTTAATATTTTTGATTTTTTAAAATTTGCCAAAAAATTGAAAAATTATATTGAGCGGATGAGATTTTGGTTTCGGGGGTTTTTGAATTCGGCTCATAACCACTTATTTCAGTTTGAGGGCAGAGGAAGACCATGTCGTGATTGGGTTTTGGTGACAGAAATGAGTTGAAATTCGAGTAGTAACGTTTGTTCGGTGTCACAATTCAGTGGTTATAGTGGGGATGACCTTGAATGAAAATTTGCTCAAATCGTTTTCATCAAAAGAGTGCAAGAAGGCTGGGAAAAAATCAAAAATGATTAAAACTTGAGCCAGTTGGTAGATCTTCAAAATATGTACAAGTACTCAAAAATCAGCGTCTTTTAAGGTACGAGATTTAGGAGGGGAGATAACCGCCATTTTGTCATTATTTGACCTTGAAAAATTTTGCGTCGTGTTTACAGACGCCTTGGATTGACATAGGAGGTCGTCCTTCAGCAAGTGTAGTGAAAGTTCAAGAAATATCCGTTGAAAGTTTTGACTTTCACTCTTCCCCACCCTCCTACCCTTTTAACCCTTGAAAACATGAGGTCATTTTTATGTTTTTTCAAGTCATCACTACAGCTCCTCCAAGGTCACGGAGGAGGCCGTGCTTTGGCGTATAAGGCGATGAAAAAGCTCCTGCAAGTTGACCTTGGATCCCTCCCTTCCCTTCTCCTACCACTTTTAACTCTGAAAAAACTTGGTTTTTTGTGGTTTTTAATTTTAAGTTATCACTAAAACTCCTGAAAGTTGACCTTGGATCCCTCCTTTCCCTTCTCCTACCACTTTTAACTCTGAAAAAACTTGGTTTTTTGTAATTTTTAATTTTACGTTATTACTGAAGCTCCTACAAATTGACCTTGGAGGTCATTTTTTGGCATGTATGCGTAGCAAATGCTCAAAAAGTGCCTTTTAGAAGGAGAGGACTGACTTCCTGACTTCTAACCTCGAATGAAAGATAAGAAACCAATTAGAGAATTCTTAGCGATATTATGTGGATTAAGAAAAAGTCTCGAAAAGCTTACAGCATCTATGAACCTTTTTTCTTCAAATGAAAATATTTAAAAAATAGAATTTTTCGCTTTTAAATTTGAAAATATTCGTGAATTGATTATTTTTCGTACGTAATTTTCCGGGGGCCAATTTCTCGACCTTTTTTTTCCCGATTGGACGTCATAATTGGTGGTATTTTTCTCCATTTTATAACCCTCCATCGTTGATAAGATCGCTTTAAATTATTCAAATTATTTCAGCGAATGAATAAAAAAACACGTAAAAAGTGAGGAAGATAGTACACAAATAGGTACCGAGCTAGGTACAGATAACGACCGTAAAAAAATTGAATTAAAAATTGTTTCCAATCCCAAACGTTGCGGTTATAATAAACGTTTAGCATGTCGTGTAAACACCCCCTCACATCAGCCCACTCGGCCATCCCCTCATTGGCGTTATTACGTTAAAATGCTTCGGAAAAATGGAGCTCCGGTGTATGATAAGAGTGGACGGCTGAATTTTTTATCGTAACGAAATTTTAATTAAATTTTTTTCCGGTTTCGCGCGCGATAATTTGTGTTTATTTTTTGTTATTATAGGAACAATTTACGGCGATGCGTGATTTGTATATGAAAAACGGGCAAGGATTCGTGTTAGTGTATTCGATTACCGCCCAATCCACGTATAACGATTTGCAAGAATTAAGGGAACAAATATTACGCGTGAAAGTAAGTTGATTTACGTAAGGTACACGTGTTTTGAACATTAAAAAATTTCAATTTTTCGCAGGATACCGACGACGTACCGATGGTATTGGTGGGCAATAAATGTGATTTAGAAGAAGAACGTGTAGTCGGTAAAGAACAAGGTGTTAACCTTTCGCGTCAGTTTAACTGCGCTTTTATGGAAACGTCCGCTAAGGCTAAAATTAATGTCAATGATGTTAGTATATTATTCCTATACTTTACCAACCCCTTATAGTCGAATTTTAATCGTCGTATGTGGCTTTAATTTTCGTACTCGTACGTGGTCTCGAACGCTCCGTCAAGCGTGATAAGCGACGGAGTCGACAAGACGACGGTATTTTAACCATACGAAGATGCTAACGAGATGATTGAGAATTCCTGGAGAGAATTACTCCGAGTGAGCTTTTAATTGGCGTTTGAAAATTGCCAAACGCGATTGATTTATTGCTCACAGAGGCAGATCCTTTATCGACGTGGGTGTCACTTTCCGGCGAGCAATTTTAGTTGTCGATCGTAGGATGATGAGGAAATTAGATGATTCGTGTGTTATTAGAGGAATTTTCGCGTCCTTCTTCATCGTTATATTTCTATGTTCGTTTTTCATTTATGGGTTTTGCCTTCTGTATATTCATTTATTTTTTTGATATTTTTATGTTTCCCATTGAAGTGTTTTAGATACTTACGTTGTCATCTGGTTTGCTCAAAATTGCGCAAGAGTTGTACGAAACGATTGAATTAATAAAAAATTTATGAAAAGTCGCAAAAAACTATCGAAATGTTAAAATACTTTAAAATCAATCGTAATTTGTTTAAAATTGCGTAAGATTACACGAAATTTTCAAAATAACGTTAAAATTGTTCAAAATCGCTCAAATTTGCTCAATATTTTTTAAGAACTGTTTAAAATTGTTCACTATTTGTGCAAAATTGCCTAAAAACAGTCAAAATTTTGTTGAAATTGTATAAAATGATCGAATATTTGCTCAAAATTGCACAACAACAGTTAAAATGTACTCAAAATAATTTAGAATTGATAAAAATTGGTTTGAAATTGCCCAAAGTTATCAAAATGTTGTTAAAATTTTTTGAATTTGCTCATTATTTACTCAAAATTGCATAAAAACAAGTGAAATGTTATTAAAATAGTTTAAAATCAGTAAAAATTTGCATTAAGGCTACATAAAACTATCAAAAAATTATTAAAATTTGTTTAAAATTGCTTATAACAGCACAAAATGTTAAAATGTTGTTAAAATTGTTTACAATCGAAAAAAATCCATTGAAATTACTAAAAATTGACAAAATGTAAAAATGATTTAAAGTTCTTCAATATTTCCTAAAAATTGGACAAAAGTAGTGAAAAACGATTAAATTGATGATAAAATTTCATATATTTCATTAATTTTATCGTTTTGCACAAATTTTGGGCAATGTTGAGCGAATATTGAAAAACTGAACAATTTTTTTTACATTTTTACAATTTTGTGTTATTTTAAAGGAATTTGTAAACTATTTTAACAACATTTTACTTGTTTTTATGCAATTTTAAACAAATTTTTATCAATTTTAAACTGTTTTAACAACATTTCAACTATTTTTGTGTAATTTTGAGCAAATAATGATGAAGTTCAAACAATTTTAACAACATTTTGACAATTTTGAGCAATTTTAAACAAATTTTTATCGATTTTTAACAACTTTTTGACAGTTTTGCATAGTCTTACACAATTTTAAAGGAATTTTTATCGATTTTAAACTATTTTAACAACACTTTGATGGCTTTTTGCAGTTTTAACCTATGTTTTTATGAATTTATTCGTTTTGCACAACTTTTGTACAATTTTGAGGAGATATTTATCAATCTTGATCGATTTTAACAGTTTTTATGCAATGTTGCGCAATTTTTAACAATTTACGATCGATTCCTTCTCATTTTAACAACATTCTATGTTTTTTTTCGCGATTTTGACTGAATTTTTCATTAATTTAATCGTTTTACACAACTTTTGTGCAATTGTGAGCAAATATTAATCAACTTCAACAACATTTTAATAGTTTTTATGAAATTTTAGGCAAATATTGAATCATTTTGTCAACACCTTGATGTTTTGTAGAATTTTGAGGAATTTCAAACGAGTTTTTATCAATTTTGAACTGTTTTATCGACATTTTGCAATTTTTTGCAATTCTAAATAAATATTGAACAATTTTAAACCATTGTAACATCATTTCGGAATTTTTGTGCAATTTTCAACAAATTGCTCATCTATTCAATCATTTCGTACAACTTTCATGCAATTTTGTGGAAATGTTGAATAATTTTGAACAATTTTAACTACACCTTTTTCGTGTATTTTAGAGCAAAATTTACGTGAATTTATTAATGATGAAAAAAAAAACTTCTTATTTTGTTTTTTGACACTTGACGATTTTTCTTAATTTTTCCCAATGATATAAGTTGATGAAGAAGGGTAGGTGTAAATGTATACTCGTGAAATCATCTCAACAGCATCTTCGCCTTCGAAAGCCCATCGACGGTATAAAAATCGTCGTAATCTCTAATAATTTTTGTCATTTATTGCGTGATTTTTTCAGATATTCTACGACCTTGTAAGGCAAATTAATAAAAAAAGCCCGGAAAAGAAAACAAAACAGAAAAAGAAATCTTCGTGCCGTTTACTGTAAACAAAACGTGTGTTTTGTTTTTCTTTTTCAATTTTTTTTTCTCTTCTTCTTGTAAAATGTTTATCGTCGTTGTGACAATTTAATATTACGAAATATGTATTTCGTGTGGCGCGACGTAACTGATTCGATTTAAATACGAGTAGGAAAAAAAATTCGCAAGTCTCTCTGTCGTTCTGTTTTTCTCAGTTATACTGCATTTGTTTTTCTGTTCTATTTATATTATGTGAATATTGTGTATGTATTTCGCCGTATCTATTTTTCGCCTTCTTACTTTTTTTCTTCTCTTTTTACTACGAATTTTTTTTCTCCGATATATTTTTTGAATGCTGTACGAAATATGATTTTTTTTTTCGTCTATATGTTTTAACCATTATCTTCCGTATTTTTTCTACGTATATTTTTAAAAATATTCGCGTATTTTTTCACTTATTTTTCCCATCTTTTTCTATGTTTAACGAAAGTCGTATTATATTGTCACATCGTCTTTTACATTGTATTTACATATCCGATATTATTATTTTTTATATATAAAAAATCCTGTTTATTAATCACAAACGTGATTCGAGGAGGCAAAAAAAAGAAAATTTTATTATAATTTTCGATAGTTGAAAAAAAAAAACAAGAAACAACGTAATGAAAAAAAAACAATGGAAAAATTTGTCAATTATGTTGTAAGCACCACAACGTTTTCTTTTTTTTTAGGCGCACTTTTTATTATTTTTTAATTTATGGATTTTTTTCGCCCCGTTTTCAGAACGTTAATAAGGTATCGAGAAATTGGTACTTTAAAAAGAAAAAATACAAGAAGCCTGATTAGTACAATATCAATTTGCCTCGGCGATGTTTATATTTGGTTTTCTCCGTTTTTCTTTTTAGTTTAATGTAATATGTTGTATAGAATTTTTAAATGTATTAATTTATTTCGCCTTTAGTTTTCTTTTTGGCCTTCACGTAAACACACATTACACCTTTTTACACTGTTTTATTTTTTATTTATTTTCCTGAGCGTTTTTTTTAATTTATTTTCTTTGTCGTATTATATGGACGTTTTGTCTCGTTGGCGATGTTGTCTTCCGACATCAATCTCTCTTAAATATTTTCTTATTTATTATATTTTTGTATAAATCTTTTTACCAAAATCTTCGTTCGTGTTTCATTTTTTTTTAATATGAAATTTTATTAACACCAATGTTTAATTTTGTATACGTTTCTTTTCTCTGTTTTTTTTTGTTCTCATAGCTTTTGTTCATGAAAATTACGAGTGTAAATTTTTTTTTAGAAATACCTACCGTAGAAAAAAAAAGCACTATATACGTTATTCAAAGTAATATTAAATGTATTTTATTTGTAATTTTATTCAATTTTTTTTGTCCTGATGTACGTACATTATGTTTTTATATTCTCGATACACGATGATAGAAAAAGTATCGAGATTGTATACAAATTATGGTAGAAGGCAAAATATTGTTAGCTCTCGTTATAGTTGATTTTTTCGCATTTTCTTCGAATTATTTTTATCCTGTTATTGTTCTTTTTTTTTTCGCCGTTGTTTTGAAATATTATGTAATTAAACGCAACAGGGGATAGGCCGTTTGAAAAATTTCAAAAAAATCTTGTGTTCATTTAAAAGAATTTTTTTAGTGAACGCGCGCGATATATCGTTACCTAATTATTTGTTAATTGTTAATAATACTAACTTTAGGGCGAAGAGCTGGGCCTTGAGTGTTCTCTTCGTATAGAAGAATATTGCATGAGAAGCCGGCACGAAGGGGTTTTGAAAAGGTCGCGCGTAGGAGTACTAAATTTTTCGGTCGACGGAAGCTGCGTGATTTTCCGAACGGAATATTACGGTTTGTGTTTTGGTGCTTATGGTGTATGCGCGCGTGTTGGTGATATGCCTACGCGCGAAACTGCGAGAAATTTTTTCGCTTCGGTTGATTTTACAGGATTTAACGGGTCACCGGTCGGAGAAATTTATCGCGGGAGTCGGTTACGCGGTGGGATTCGCGATTGAAGGGGGTTTTCCGATACGGGACGTTATGTTGCGTTGTCCAGTTACGAATTCGATGGGGGTAATTGGCAGCGATGTGATGAAAGAGTTACGCAATGATCAAGAGCAGGGATTAATGTTCGGTTTGAAGACATTAGATGTATCGTATTCGGACTTTTTTGTTTCATTTTGAAGGAAATTGGAGTTATAGTGCGATCAGAACCTTCGAGTCTTTGATAAATGGCAAATTGATTTTAATTATTTGAAAAGTACCTCGATAAAGTGTTAAAAATTGCGGAGAAATGGAATTTCAAAAAAATTGCGGTAATTACGGTAAGTTACCAAAATTACCGCAATTACGGAGTTTTTACCGACAATTTATCAAAATTACCGTAATTACGGTAATTTACCAAGATTATTGTAATTACAGTAATTTACCAAAGTACCGTAATTACGGTAATTTACCAAAATTATCGTAATTACAGTAATTTACCAAGATTATTGCAATTACAGTAATTTACCAAAGTACCGTAATTACGGTAATTTACCAAAATTATCGTAATTACAGTAATTTACCAAGATTATTGCAATTACAGTAATTTACCAAAGTACCGTAATTACGGTAATTTACCAAAATTATCGTAATTACAATAATTTACCAAAATCACCGTAATTACGATGTTTTACTGAAAATTACTCGAATTACCGTAGCTGCAATAATTTTTGAGAATTATCACATCCACGATAATCTGCCAAAATTACCATAATCATGCCATTTTATTGGAAATTCATCAAAATTACCGTAATCATAGAAATTAACCAAAATTACTGTTATTACTATGCTTTACCAAAAGTCCATCAAAATAACCTTAGTTACCATAACTGATCGAAATTATCATAATTACGACCTTTTACAGGAAATTTATCAAGATTACTGTAATTGTTATAATTTACTAAAATTACCACAATTACGACATTTCACCTTGATCATACTAAATTTACCATTATTACGATGTTTTACCATGATCATGAAAAATTTATTTGAAAACGCGGAGTTACACATTTTGTAATTTTGACCAAAAAAAACAAATTACCATAAACTAACAGAAAAAAATTGTTGAAGTATGGTAATTACGGTAAATTACCACGTGTCATGTAAATTACCGTAATTACCGTGACGAAAATATTCTTTGAAATTTCATATCAATATGGTAATTACCAAAAATTACCGTTTGCTGCAGAAATTATTACGTGACGCTTTATATTACCGTAATTACTGCGTAATTTTTCAAAAAAATACTGTAATTAATGACATTTTTTACTCATTGCTTTTTCTAATTTAAAATTTATCAATTCTTACGTGGATCATCGATGAAAATTTTTTCTTAATATCGTAATTATGGTAAAATACCGTATTGCAATACGGTAATTATGGTAATTTCATGAAAAAATTGTGGTAATTACGGTAATTTTACGTATTTTACCACGTAATCACGATACATCTACCGTTTCTTCGACCAACAATCTTGAATTACGTGAGTTTTATTCGATATATCGAAAGATGGCAAAAAAGGGTAATCAAAACACGTTCGTTTATTCGTTCGCGTACAATATAATGAACGCGGGAGGAGGGAAGCGGGGAAGATGTTTAAAAAAAAAAACTTTGAAATTGCCCTGAAACCGAAACACCACAAATGATCGCTTATATACGATTACTTATTTAATACAACGGTTATTTCATTATCATTGTCGACGAGTAATGTTGATATTTTTGTCATAGAAAACCGTAAAAAAATAAATCAATCATAATTTTCACGCGTATTTATAAAAATAGAGAAAAGAATTTCGATAGAGGGGTTTTCGACGGTATCGAATACGAAAATACCAATTATTTTTCGTATTTTTATAACGTTACGATGGTAATGATAGTTTTTAAGGTGAAAAAAATACGATATTACTCTTTTACTTGTGTATAGTTTACTTTAAAAATAATTAATTCTTTTTAGTAAAATGAACCCTCTCTTGTACTCAAAATGTTTCAATTTTTTCCTTCATTTTTAAATCAATTATTCGTAGCGCTTTTTAATTCTATATGAGATTTCTAGCTCGTGCGAGAGTTATCGTTTATTCATGTAAAACGAAATACAAAAGTACGTATTTTCGACGGCTATACGCGTTACCGTTACGAAAATTTATTTCAAATTGGTAAACGATAAATTATCGATTAATGGAGAAGTACCCTTAATTGTGATAATTACGGTCGATGTTGAGGACGTATTTTTGGAAGGAATACGTTTGACATCGCGATTACGAGGGGAAAAAAGAGCCATATATGCGATTGGCGTTGAATTGATATCTGAGATGTGAATTTTAGTCGTGTCCTGCTTTCTTGAAAAAGTATGACGATAGTAGGATAATTATAGATTGTCGTGCTTTTTTACGAATACGGCGGGTGCGACGTTCTCAAATGTTGATTTAATATAAATGTGTATGTAATAGTATAACTTAGTTATATTATGTATAATAAAAATTCAATTTTTCACGTGTAATTATTTTTAGGTTGAGTGAAATGGAATGACGAGTTGAAATATATTATCTGAATATTTGAAATGATCGAAAAAAAAAAGAATAAATGTGGTATTAGTAAAATAATGAAAACTTGGTGTTTTAAAATAACCAGGGGCTTGGTCCAGTGTTATTTCTACCTTCTAAATATTTATCAAATAAAATACTTCTGCGTATAACAACTCAGGCATTTAAAGTTTTCGAGTTTTGATGAAATTGCCAAGGGAGGGAGTTCAGCCCCTTGGAGCTCTCCCTAAGTACACCACTGTGTTGTATATGTCTTCGCGTTATCTTAGTTTTTACCAAATTGAATCAAAATTTCTATCTAGTTTCTTAGATTAACCCAACACTGCATCTCTTATTCTCTTCATCTCTTCTCACATGGCTGAACTCTTAAATTCCACATCGCTAGGCCTATCAACAGGTACCTCAAAATCGGCATTTCTCCGAAGCGGCCTTTTTTAAAAGCGAAAAAGAAACGCCATCTGAAGCGCCATCTATCCAAATATTCCAGATTTGGCGCTCAAGCTAGGACCAATAAGATGATTTCGGCATTTCGACGTTTCGGATTAGCAGCATCCACCGTATCATCTGTGTTTACGTTACTACCCCCACTCCAGTAAAACACGGCTAATTTGTAATTAGATTAGGGTTAGGGCAAATTGATCGTATTTATGACCCTATTAATCTGTCTAATTCACTTTAGCTGTGATTTCTTGTACGCGCAATAAAAAGCGTTGTTTGTTTTGATTTTATTAGTCGAGTAATAATTAAGTTCCGGTGGTTGAACTCACGAACAATACGCATGTAGTGCATTTGCGAGAGTTTGAAAAAAAAATGAAACACCGACGAGTTTGATTATCGTGTTTTTTCCGTCGTAGTTGTGAAGTAATGCCGATTTATTAGCTTTTTTTTTCCCATCGTTAGCGTTTTGCTGTGTAAGGGTTTGTATATGATGGAATTATATCTTTAATAAGGCTTCGTTTTTTATTTGGTTTATTCACCGGAGGCATTATGTACTCGAAGCGTTGATTTTTGTAATTTTGTCTGTCGACGAAGAAGCGGTAATGCCATGAACAATATAGCTGTCATAGGCTGTATATACATTTCAGTCGTATCGATTTGCCTCACAAATGTTCACTCGAATTGGATGTAAGTGTGCCTTTTTTTACAGTAGTTACATTAGTTTCTTGTATCTTGAACGCGAGCCAGAGCTTAGTCGGTATATCAAACATAGAGTCCCTTTGTGATGAGATTGCCATGTATCTTTCCTAATTTAGTTCATCAAACGTGTCTTTCCAGTAATGAAATGTTTACCTTTTAACTTCAAAGGAGGAGAAAGAGAAGTGAAATGACTAATTTGGAGGTGACGCTTGGAAAGGCTCAAATCTGGACTATTTATAAATAAATATATCGAAAATAACCTCGTGGAAATTCTATTCCATTAATTGGTAACACTGGGGACTTTTTTTTCATTTTGGAAATCACTCTAACCAAATGACCAAAAGGGCTTAAATCATTAATCAAAGTGATCTATGGTCTTGATCGTTAATCACGATGATCTATGATTTTTTTGTTGATGGAATTCAACGTGCTTTAAAATTCACCAGAAATGGCCTTTTCATCCGTAAACTCGATCTTACCATTCAAAGGTCAAAAAAATAAAAAAAGATCAACTGAAATACTCAAAAAAGTTGGGAGAAGGGCGGATTCAAAGGGCATGAAAAAGATCAAGAAGTCACTTTCCGTTGTAAAATGAAGTATTCCTAATTATTCAATGGGAGGAGCTGGAAACTTACCAGAAGAATGACCTCAAAATATACTTCCAGAAAATAAAAAACTATTGTAAAAATTCCTCAGGAGAATCCCCAACTCTACGTTACTCTCTCAAAATAATGCAAAAAAAATCAAAAAAATCCACAATAAAAACGACCTAAAAGAATTTGTTTCCTGAAGCGACAGGGGAAAGGGGCACGAATAGTCAACCCCTTCATCAAACCTCTAAAACCCTAAGTAAAAATAATCCCTATCTCTTCCTCATTATAAAATTATTATTTAAAAATATTCTAATGAAATTAATTCAAGTTGTTAGTAAAAAGTTGAGCTTTGTTACGCTTTTTGAGTGGAAAAAACACTCAAATAAATCATCTATCTAGCTGTATGGAAATTGGCCAAAATCAATTTAACCCAAAAATCGCATATTCCAGGTACCTGGGTCTAATCGGTGTCCCGCCACCGCTCCAGCAACAACAGGGAGAACCCGGTACCGCGATCGAAGATCCAGGAGCTCTGAAAGCGAACGCGATTTGCGGAGCGTTAACGAGCCTTTCGCCGGAGCAGGTGGAGGTATGCATGAAACACCCTAGTATCATCTACTCGGTGGCCAACGGAGCTCATAAAGGTATCCAAGAATGCCAATATCAGTTCCGCAACGAGCGCTGGAATTGCTCTACCAACGAAGATGACCAGGATGTATTCGGATACGTTTTGAAATCCGGTACGACGCTTTGAGCTATTCCCTCGAGACCTCCACTAACCATCGGAGTTATTTCCACAGGCAGCAAAGAAACAGCGTTCATCTACGCGGTAACTAGCGCCGGAGTGGTACACGCCGTAACCCAAGGATGCAGCGCTGGAGATCTGGCTGAGTGCAGTTGCGACACCTCTACTCAAGGCAAGAACACCCCCGAAGGTTGGAAATGGGGAGGTTGCAGGTAAATATCCACGTGGTACCTTCACTTCGCATATATCGTCTCAACTGGATTGCATAATTCCAGCGATAACATAGATTACGGGATAGAATTCGCTAGGAAATTCATAGACGCTCCGGAGCAGCTGCTTCCGCATAAAAAACACGATAATAAATTAAAGCACAGGATTCAAATGAATTTACATAACAATGAAGCGGGACGCGAGGTACTTGGCGTATCTAATCGTACCTTTTTTTCTCCTATTTTCCACGTAGCCTAAATTTTCACTAATTTTACACGCAGATCGTACAATCGTTGATGCGTATGCATTGCCGGTGCCACGGCGTATCAGGATCGTGCGAACTGAAAACTTGCTGGAGAACTATACCTCCTTTTAACGAAATAGGGGACGTAATAAAGGAGAAGTATAACGATGCTGTTATGGTGAGTAATTTTCAAGCGTACGTCCCTAGTTTTACATGAAATATGTGACGCCTTTACTCGAGGGTATTTTTTACGACCTCATTAGCGTGCTCTTGTTTGGGTTTTATCGTCGCTTGTTAAATATCGCTTGGGAGCGCATTTGGGAAATTTTCATCGCGGGGAGCGCGCTTCAAGGAATGTAGACAACTAGACAGTTCGACTTGTTCGGAAGAGTCGCCTTTTCCATAAATTTCCCAGATGAATGACACAATGAGGCAAGTTTTTTGCGCATCGTTGACTTCCATAAGAAAGACTTTCACTCATTTCAGGGCTTAGGTACTTTATTATTACATCGATAAAAAAAAAAGCAAGAAGGGTAGAAGAAATTGGAAACCCAAGAAATGCCTTAATGTGATAATGAAAGCTCAACTTTCCACTGGTCTTCAAAAGTTATCTTATTTTAAAACTGTTAAAAATGCTAAACGCATTATTTGATTCGTCCTAATTGGCAAAATACCTAATTAATTACACGGAAATGTGAAAAATTATGTACAATGTTCCGGTTCGTTTTCTGACTGGAATTTATATCATGTTTTCAAACGAAAAATTTCAAAAGGAAACAATTCTGAATAATTATAAAAAGGTTCCTCGTTTGCTTAACAAAGAACCAAGGAAAGAACTAGAAACTTCCAATCTTCAGTTTTTCTAAAAAAATCAGATTGCTCTAAAAGGGAAAAACAGAGGGTTTGAAAACGTGGTAATTGAACCACCCAAAGTCATCGAGATCAAAAACAGGTCCCAAGCAAATGTTTCGAGCCCCCTCCTCGATTTGTGCATGATACTTATTAACCGAACGAAAAATGAGAAAATTGCCTGCGAATAATTTCAAAATTTCCGAGCCCTATAAGGAAAGCAAGAAACAAAGCAAAATGTTCCCTTGTCCCCCCTTCTCCCATCGACAACTCAGGACCTACGAAGTCATCGTTCCGCATTAATGGCATATTTTTTTCATTACGTTTGATTAATGAGCTAGAATAATACATTAAATGACCCACAAATTGTCAAGAAATTGAATGTCTCACATTTAGGATGAAACTACTCCCCTCTCCCATCCTCCACATTTTAGGTAAACAAAGCCCAAAGTTGGCAGGAAATTGAAAGTGTCATATATTCAAGATGAACTTACTCCCTTCCCCTCCAGATTTTATGCAAACAATCACAGATTCCTAAACTTTGGTTAGAATCGGTAAATCAAAAGTAAATCTCTCGATTTAGAATTTTTTAAATAAAAATTTTACCTTTATTCAATCCATAGAGGCATTTTTTATCATATTTTTAAAAATTGAGCACATTGTGCTCTTGTAATCCCGAAAAATACTGTGTAACTTATTTTACAAACCTCAATTTGCCTAACCAGCTCAATTTTTTGAACTCTTCTCTCATGAATTTGAACTTGAAACTGTTCCATAAAGTTTGATGAATTAAAACAAAAGTTCTCATTGTAGAAGATTTTTTAAATACTCGAGAAAAAGGTAAATATTCAAATATATAGAAAAGAATGATCATTTAAAATTGTATTAGAGGAATGAGACATTTTTGTGTTCTTTTTCAGTATTTTCCATTTATTTTCTTTTTACTTAATTCTTTTTTTCAGATGAAGGAACGATCCCTTGAAGTTATAAACCTGTTTGGAGGAATTTTTGAACATTTGATAATGACTTATCAGAGAACCCCTTAAATTGAATATTACATTATGATCTTTCTATCGATAATGGAACTCAAAATTCGTTCAAATCAGATACTACCCTATTTCTTGATAACTTTTTCATTATTTTTTCTTTGAGGGGAGGGGGAGAGGGTGACAGTGGTTATTTTTGTCAAATATTTTCATTCATTCATTCAACTTGTTTTCACCATGTTCGTCTTTTACAATGGAAATGTTTCCGGTGTTGACCTTCGATTTTGATGGATCTTACATTACATGGAAAAACATAAAAAAACCTCATAATCAAATTTTTAGCTCCTCTCTGGCACCATTTCTTTGACCTGCGTGAGTCTAGACTTTTGGGAGGAGAAATGGGATTCTAGAGGGTAATTTATTTCTGTAAATTTGGAAAATTAATTCGCTTATATGTATATGAAATAACGTATACACTTTTTTGGGAGCTGGGAAGGGGAAGTTTACCTTTTACCTTTCCCTTGGATCTGCGCCTGTCCCGTGGTCCTGTAAAAACACAAAATTATGCGTCAAAAGCCCTCCCCCTACCGATCAAAAGTATCCTCATAACTATGACTTGGTTAATCTTTGTATATGAATCTCTGACTCTTCATCGAACCTAACGAAATCACTTTCATTGCAGCTACGCCTCTCCAGGAAGGCCCGCAGTAAACGTAACAAAGTCAGGACGAAGAAGGAAATAAAGAAAAGTGATCTAGTACATGTAAACAAATCGCCCAACTTCTGCAAACACAATCCCAAAAAGGGTATCCTCGGTACGAAGGACAGAACATGTAACAAATCCTCCGACGGGCCGGATTCGTGTAACGTATTATGCTGCGGTCGAGGTTACGAAACTCAGGTATGCCACTAGCTCGTTACAACCCTAGACTCACTTCACCTACCCTCAACCCTGAAATTTCCTTTACAGGTTGTGAAAATAAAAGAAAAATGTCACTGTAAATTCGTATGGTGTTGTTACGTGAAATGTAAAACATGCGAGAAAGAATTATACGTGTATTCTTGTAAATAGAATCATTGCCTGTTACCATTTTGTGTTCTAAATCATGACATTTAATGCACGGCATTGGAAGTGGAGTAATTTATCAGGTATAGACGTAATATTTTTCAACAGAATAAACATATCGTCCACCGAGTTATCAAAGTTACGCACCCAATTTATTTTTAAATCTCGCGCGCTTTTTTTTCCTCCTTCGTAAACATCGAAAAATGTACTTCACGATGCCACCGAATAAGTACGAAATTTAGAAATAAATCAGTTGGTAACATTGCAATAAAAAGCGAATTACCACCTCGAAGGAAATACATTTTAGGTTCCTCGACTACACCGATTTCTCTCCTTTTATATCGTTGAATCGATCAGTGAAGAAAAGGTACTTTTAATACCGCGACAGTATTTTAATGTAAGAATTATGTAACATATCAGTATGTTTTCCTGGTTAATGGATTGCTCCTCCTTTTTTTTTTTGTACACAAGTAACTCGAAACGATTCCATTTCATAATTCCACTTAAACTAATATGTATAGTATAAAAGCCTTTTATATTTTACATTTTTGTACTCGTGAAATTTTTCATTCTATTGAATAATTTACTTTAACGCTCCATTTGCCTGTGCTTACTTTTTTTTTTTAATTAACTGCCGCGTGAGCAATTTTTAATTACCATTACGTTTTAAGACTGGATTTAAGCAATGTAATATTATATTTAAATATTTTAACCTTTAATTTTTTGTAGAATTATTTTTTTATTTAATTAACGCGGTCTGCTCGAATAATTATTAGTAGGAAGAAGCAATGGTTTATTTCGAAATAAACCATAATTGACTTTGTAAATTTTACCGAAGCTGAAGTTGGTGAAAATTTTTCATCATAAATTAAAATGGTACGAGTACCTTAACAAATTCCATTTGTCCTGGGACGTCACTATCTTGCCTTATTTTTAACAAAACAGACCACGTTAATTGGAATACATTCGAATTTTAATATGTAGTATGACAACTTTCGTATTTTTTAATTTTAACATTATTAATTTATGTATTAACGGTGATTATGCATTCAAAATGTACCGAGCCGTTTGCAAAATGCTCCTTTGATAATTTCAAATTAAGCCAAAGAATTCAGTGTTACGACTATTTTTAAATCTATGGAATTTCATCGTGTAGACGAATGAATATGTTTTAAAATATGCATTTTACGAAGTAAAAACTGAAAGGGGAGAGGGACATTCAACGAAGTCTCTCTCAAGAGTATTTCAATAAAATTAGTCAAATATAACTCGAAAAAAAATTTGCATTCAAGATTTTTGATTAAAAAAATCTTTTCTTATCACAATAAAAGCAGAACAACGCAGTGGAGGGGGGAGCAATTTTTTTCATGAAATGCTCTCTCAAAGGTCAACTAAGTATCAAATTTCTATGAAACTGGTCACAAATAACTCAAGGAAAAAATTAATTTTCGATGGAAAAATTATTTTTCAATAGAAGTGGAAGGAATTGAGGAAAAGAGGGGGGAAGGAAAAGCTATTTTTTAACAAAACGCTCTCTCCTGGGTCAAATAATAATTAAAATTTCAATAAAAATCATAACTCGAAAAAAAAATTCAGAAAATTATCAATGGAATTTCTCAATGTTACTTAGGGAAAGCAAGATGTGAGGAGGGGGAGGGGATTAAAGTTTTTTTTTCCTACAAAATATAAAATTAATCGAGAATGAATCGAGGAAAAAAATTAATTTTTGAAGATTTTCCATGAAAAAATTATTTTAACAAAAGTGAAGAAAAGCAAGAGAGGAAGATGCCATTTTTCGGATATTCAGCAACATAATGTATTAAAGAGTAAATAAAGCGTTTTCAAAAAAAAAGTAAAAAATTATGTGAAAAATAAATTAAGTAGAAAAAAAACCTAAATCATCATTTTAAAACATTTTTCAGAAATTTTGAAAATTCAACGCATTCACTAAAAAAATACAAAATAATTAAACAAAAAATAAAATGAAAATAATTTTAAAATATTCCATAAAATATTGCTTGAGTGTAATCAGAACTAACAAAGATTCGACTTTAAAATAGCGATTGACTTTATAAAATATGATTCTATAATAAAGAAAAATGAAATTAAAAAATTAAACTAGATGAAATTGTGCAATTAATTAAGTAAAAAATTGATTGCACCTTTCCTCATTGAAAATCAATTAAAACAACTATGGACAAAAATTGAAAGAAATATTACCTGAGGATTACGGATTACCCGTGGATTTTTTCATAATAACTTGTCAAATTAATGAATTATTAATATTCTATTTTCAAATTCAAGTAACCAGAGTTCACCAACTCGGATATTGATATATTTTTACATAATGGAAGATATCCATCTTTCCCCTCCACTTCTTTCCTCTCCTTCATTCTGTAGCCAATAATGATAATAAAAAATTGGGAGTTATTTCTAAATAAAAACCACATGCAATTTAATTTTTAAGAATATGTATAAAAATTAGAAACACTTACTCAATTATTCCATTCCTCATCAAGATCTGTGGTAAGTTGTGCACTTCGTTGAAACGAAATCCTGAAAATAATAACAAAATTACTCTACGAACGGCTCAGAACATTTAACAAACTAGTGAAAAATTCCCCACAACAGTTAAACTGTTCTATTGGATTCCACCAATATAATTCAACACGTGTCATTTACGAATGACTAAAAAAATACTCGAAAAATTATTCTATTAATGTATAGATAGCTTTTAAAGCTTATTTAGTGTATTTTTTTTGGTTCCAATGAAAAAGCCACGACCGGAAATTTAGAAAAAAAAACCTTAAACTGGGAACAGGGACGATTGTTTTTTTTACACCGGTGATTATGTTCCTTTTCGCAGTGGTACTGCCTTTTAGTTGATCTCATTTATCCGACATACATAAGTGTGATTTTTATTTATTCTTCGCTTTCATTCTCTTTACTTTCACGATAATTAACCAAGTTTTTAACAATGTTAAGCCTCTATGATAGTGAGTGATGTACTAATTTAGGAAAAGGAAGTACAAATTTTGTAACGCATGATTTGTAACTTGCAAATTTGTGTTAGCGTAGATATTTTTGTCTATTTTTAAAATCTAAGGTTGTAATTTTTCCCTCTTTCTTTTTTTAAATAAATTCTAATAACTGTATGATTTTTTTTTATTTTCGGGCGAATCACGTGTTTCGTCGAATCAGGTCCGTTCCCTCGAGTAAATCGAGTATAATTAAACGTGTCAATTAATTCGGAATATTTGTTTGATGAATTTAATCAAGGATAACGGCACGAGATAATATTTAATCTTCCTTCGTTACCATTTTAATTCTTGAACACGAATTTTTCGTAATTTTCATCACATAGCGTTTTATTGTGTTTCTCCGAAACGGTTTCGTCGCTCTTTGACATCTGCATAATTGTTGTCTAAGAATTAATATTATTAGCATAATGTGTGCTCATTTTTTTATCTCATCGAGTTATATAAGGTGGTTGTCATTTTGGCGAGTTTATTGCTGCAAATGTGACGGAGTTTTAACCTTGTTTAGGTTAGGAAATGAACGATGTAATGTTAATAGGGTTTCCATGACACGCGACTAGGTCGTATAATGTATATTACGAGATTCCACAATGTGATTGACCTGAGAAAATGTTGTAGAACATTTTTCGGGTGAAAAAAAATAGCAAGTGAAATGATGCTAAATTATGTCAATAATTCGCAACCAGAAATCTTGGACGAAATTATGAACAAGGTCGTGAAGAACCTTTTATTGAGCTGAGCAAAAACTTTTTAAAGACATTTTTTTTTCATAGTTGATGAAAAACAAAAACTAATTTTGGGAAGGATGAAGAAGGGAAGGCATTTTTGATTTTTTTCAACCATAATAAATTGATAAGTATTCAAATTTAAAATAATTATTTTAAAAATTTGGAAACAAGCACGAACTTGAAAAAAAATAAAAAGTGAGAATACGTTGATCTAAATGAGTTTTTTATTTTAGAATTTTTACATTTTTCCAAAAATTATATTTTATTTTTGTGATCAAGCATTGCGTTTTTGGCAATTTTAGTTTTTTATGACATTTTTAGTTCAAATTTTATCAATTTTTTCAAATTTTTGATAAATTATTTGCAAATTTTTGATAAATTATTTGCAAATTTTGAATTCACGTCATTTTTTCGTTTACATTCAGTTTCCGTTTCGTTTCTGTTTCGTTTCTATTTCGTTTCCATTTTGTTTCTGTTTCTACTCAGTTTCCGTTTCCGGTTCGTATCTGTTTCGTTTCCACTTTCTTTTCCATTTTGTTTCTGTTTTTATTTTGTTTACGCTTCATTTTTGTTTCGTTTCCAACTCGTTTTTATTTTGTTTCCATTACGTTTTCGTTTCTATTTCGTTTCTGTTTCGTTTTTATTTATTTGGATTCCGCTTCCATTTCGTTTCTGTTTTCATTGATTTTTGTAGCTAATTTTAGTTATTGAAAAAAGCTTTTTTATCGTGTTTTTAATCAATTTTATTTACATTTTCAAGCTATTACCAGTTCTTGGAGATTTTTAAAATTAATTTCCCCATTTTTATTCGCATTTCTGCCAATTTTTTCTTTGTGTTTCAAATTTTCAACTTTTTTCTCATCTTTACTCAACCTTGTTCAACTTTCTGCTTTTTTCATACATTTTTAGCCAATTTTTCATATTTTTTTTGCAGCACCTCTCAAATTATTGTTACTTTTCATCATTTTTGATTCAATTTCGTTTTTTTTTACACTTTTGACTTGATTTTGTTTTTTTTTTTAAATTAGTTAACATCACTTTTTATTTTTTTGGTCTCATTTTAGCAAATTTTTACGCTAGAAAAATTCCAGTCAGTTTTTTCAGGTGTCTTAGATTTAGAAACGTTTTTAACTACCTCGAACCTTTATCGCAATACAAAACCTCGAATCATGTTCAAATTCAACTTTCAAGGACGCAAGAAACAAAAGATGCAAGCTCAGGTGAAGGTGCAAGAACTAAATCAACACTACATCATTGTGACACCTCACACTCAAAAAGGTACATCACCATTTACACCACAAAAGTCCCAGTTAACTTGACCAAAAACCGAACACACAGGTTCATGTCCTAAGTAACCCTCGCATTATGTAATAATGCAACATCTCTAACACAAAATCGTACAAATGCTCCATCACCGTATCCCACCAGACATCCTTGTAACACGCAGTGAATCATAAAAGGCACCAAACGAACTATTACCAAGACCCGGAAACCTTTATAGCTAAAATATTGAGAAAAAAATCGGCAATCTAGGTCCTCGATGCAAGTATAACCCGATTAATGACACATTAACATATATAAAATATTCGAACTATATTCGCATAGGTACTTAAAATATATAGGTGAAAAAAAAATTCCAAACAGTAATAATTTTCGCAATATGGTAGAATTTTCTACCGGATTCGTTGAATTAAGAAAATATTATATAAGAATTATAAATTTTTTACGTAAGGTGTTTTTTTTCGTTCGGTCTTACACACGATTCTATAACGTAAAAGACGAAGATGGAACGGTTCACTTTCGCTAGTACAGATATATACAGAATATTGTGTTGTCCTTTTCGTGAAGGTCGTCAGAGCCCGATGAATTTAACCATCGAGTGTATGCGAGACGATGGCGCTTTCGGAATATGTACTTTCACTATACACGAAAGAAAATATTTGACATATGTGTTTAATTTGTGAACAACACTCGTGTAATGACCGATTATAACGTTGAACGAACCTAAGTATGATTTCGAGTATTAGAACGTATGATCATTTTGAGAGGAGATGGGGAGAGGAAAAGTGGTAACATGAGAATGCAAAAAATAGGCGAAAAATTGAAAAATAAACTTATTAAGTCCAAATATAAAGGAAATCATTCCGCATATGACGACTTTCACTCCATTAAATATATTTTATTTTATTTCGAGCTTTATGTACTTGAACGCTCCAAGTGTTAAAAAATTTCGCACCTTGATTTTTGCACCGAGAGTACTTAAAATCGAGTGCAAAAGTCAAGACACAATCTCATCTGGCGCTTCGTCTGGGAGAGGGATACTGGTTTGAGCAAGTCGACTTGTCTGGCGACAAGGGGAGGAGGATTTATTGTATTCTAAAAAGAACCTCGTTCCATGATTAAGATTGTACTGACGACCAGGAGGTGTTCGAAATGTGGAGTGGCGAATTACATCTCATTTAACTGATAACGTGATTTCTGCGCTTGACGTGTGCCCTATGTGTGTTGCGTGTCTGTGCATGCAGACGAGTTCGCCGCAGTGATTTAAACATTGTATTATGATCGCATAACGGAATCCGGTGTAGTGATTCGAATCTTTTTTGTATTTTATCGAATGATATAGTTAATTTAACAGGTAAGAAAGGTATCGATTTTTTTCAATAATCGCGAATTTGATTCATTTTTAAAATGGAAATGACCCGAGAAAATGACAGGTATCAAGTTTTTTCAATAAAAGAAATTATCGACGAATTTTGGATTAAAAATTCCCATAATTGTTCTAATTATATTTGGATTCAACGATTTATTAAAATTAGCTCTCTATTTTTGGAATTGAACTAAACAGTAGAAGATTATCGTGGAAATGATCAGAAGTTTAAATATTAAAGAAAACATTTTACCTTTCAAGCCAAAAAGGTTTTTTCTTTTATTTTACTGATTAAGAATGATAGAATACTTCATTTTTTCAATATAAAAATAATCCAACTGCAAATAAGGTGATTTTTGAAAAAGAGTGGGTGCACAACTTACAACCACGTGTTCACATGCATAATGCTTTTTTCGTAAAAATTACTGTATAACCTTGAATTCCTCTTACTTTTTGACAGAATTCAAAATTCCACCCTTTTCGAGGGTTCATATCGCCTGTTTCAAGTTCACTTGATCTTTTAATTCAATTCCAGCGCCATTTTGGTTTACAGAGCTATGGAAAAAAAACTTTGGAACATATATTCGATTCATAAATTAAACATACAGTCATTTTGGGGAAGCAATTAAAAACATAAAATACTGACAAACAATTTCACATCCGTTTTCAACCAAATGAAGAATTGAGCATGTTACTCTCAATGATTTCGTCCCCTTCTTGCATAACAAAGGTGAAAAAAATATTTCTGCGGAAAAATTGCAAATATCTCGAGTGGAAAATCAGAGGAAAATATGGAACAGATTATTGGGGTACCAAAGAGTAAAATTTTGTGGATCGTAGCCCCCCTCCTCCCCTCCACAACTCGTTTCTCTTGCTAGTATAATATTGTGAAAATGAAACTCCATGTCTATGTCTATTCTGATGCTAAAGAACAAATCACTTTAGCTCAAAAATTGAGCCATCTAGATCCACTAAGCAGCTAAGTGACTCTTTACGCAATCGAAGGCAAATAGGAACGGGATCATTTTCCATTCAATCATCCCCTCTTCTTTATTGCTTGTGATCCAATTCCACAAATAAAATTAGTAAGCATCTAATGGACTCGGCTGAAAATCGAGAGATGTTGAAAGGAAATGAATCCATTTTTATCCCCATTTCTCCCCATTTTCCAAGCAACCACTGATTGTGAGACCTTCGATTAGGTAAATAAAATTAAAAATATCCATTCACTCATCCTCACCATTTTTTTTCATGATTCGAGGTTACAATTCGTGTCGTTCAATTGACGGTTATGTCACAGAAGCTGAAAACATTGATTCATCTAGGTCCTTTTTTTCCTCTCCCCTCCGCCTTCTCCCACTAATGCTTTGACGATTTTGAAGCTTGCAATTCAACTCTGTATTTTCTTACCCAAAACTGATCTCGCAAATTAAGTCATTAAATAAACATTCATAAAGCTCTGCTACCAAGTACCACATTCTGCATAACCAAACTTCACGCATCGATTGGTTTCGTCACCGAATCACAAACGCCTGCTAGAACATTACGTCCAAACCTTAATGCCATAAATCACACCAAGCTCGTACGACGTCAACCATCAAATACTCGTAATAAATCCATATAGACGTGATGAATCGTTATGGTGCAACTGTGTCGTCACTGGCGATCGCATAATTTCCACGAAACAAAGTAGGTTAATAGAAATACGCGGTTGAAAATTGGCAATGATTTTCATGAAGTCGTTAATTTGGCAGGCCACTTAGGAACTATGGACACGTGAGTCTGTCGATGAAATAACATTCGTAAAACGAACGATGATACAATCTGATAATCACGTCTGTGTTGATAACACAGGTGCATTTTGATTAACGCGATTACGCGGATGTAGAAGGTGTCGGTCAACGATGGATTCATGTTGATGAAGGGGATCACAAATCCGTGACCCGTTTAGAGAGCTACAAGCCTACGGATCCGTTGCAACCGCAAATCCGCGTGATTTTGCGGTGCAATTGAAACGCTCAAAGCGATCATTGTTACAGTTTTAGATCCTGTTGCATAAAACGTACACACGTCTTAGTGGATCGTTAATATACGCAAAAATTAACCATTATGTAACGATTGTAATCTCGACTGGTATTGAAAAAAAACAATCTATGATTTGGTATACTGTTTAGAGACCGTTTCCATAGGCGTTAGCGGGATACTGGAAAAATACCCGTGGTGCTTGCGTAAGTGCGTACTTTGGATATGTGATCGTCATCATTCGATCTATGTGTCTAATTACTCGACCGAAGATTTTGTAATGCTGGAAATTTGAATCTTGATTAGTGTTACTCCTGACTTCCTTGTGGGTATTGTCTTTGTAGAAGGCATGATAACGTCGAGTACGATGCTATGTAAATAATTTTATTATTCGACCACGTGGGTAGATTCTCAGCATGATCGAAGCAGCTTGTAATGTGATCTGTGTTTCGTTGACATCTTTAAATTACTGTAGAAATTTCCTGTGATTTTTTCCTACTCGAATAAGCTTCATTGTGCGCTATTTCATGACCTGGATTGAAACAGCTCTTAAAAAAAAATTGAGGTGGTGAATTCATCTTACTTTTCAATTCAGAATATTACTCTGGTTCAGTTTTTATAGGCATTCGGTTAATTTTGGCAATTTTTTTGAAATTCTTACACAAATTGTTTCATAATATGCGAAAGAAGTTGTGCACTCACCACGTGGTCCTATTTTTCCAACATTTCCCAAAAAGCAAAACTGTAATTTCGGCATTGCAGTTTCAGTCCTATGATTTTTCCAGAGAAAAGTGATGCTGGCAGTGATGTAATGGAGGAGGAGGAGAATGTGGGGGGGGGGGTACACTGTTGATTTTCTATTCATAAATTATGCTCAGATTTTGATAAACTGAACAAATTGAAAATAGAAAATAGAAAAATGGCTGAAATGAAAGGACGATGAAAATTTTTACATCTTGTGACAAAAATGATCAATTTTTTAGTTTTTTAGTAAAAAATTCACTGTAAAACCGCCAAAAAGTTACTGCACGAAGTCGATAAGAGGTTATAATCGGGATTCTTTTTTAAAACTGAAATCACAAAATCGTCATTGTTGATTTAGTAGTGTATTCTGAACTATGAAGTCGATTTTTCATATTTTTCGATACAAATTTTTCAACATAATGTAAGTTGTGCACTCACCACGTGGTCCCATTTTTGCTTTTTTCTAGAAGAAATGGGTTATTACGTGATTCCGTGGTCAAAATCATGTTGGAATTGGAAATAGAAAAATGTGTGAATATTTTGAGTAGAAGTCTGAGGAATTTTCCATCTTAGTAAAGTTATAATCGATGCGTTGATTTTTCTTCACTTTTACATTCTTTTTTTTAATGTTTTATCATTATAAATCAATATTACCTTTGTTCAACAATTTTTCTTAAGAAAAAATTATAAATCTTACATTTATCAGGTTGTATCATAAATCCCACATACAAGTCAATTTTGTTCAATTACCTACGTTCGCGTTTGTGATTTCTCCCCTCGTCACTTAAATACCGTGTAGTTCATTTCCACTAATGACAGCATAGTCATAATTGAAATTAAAATTGAATTTTTATGAGGTGATTACAGCTACACATCACCTCGATCTCCCAAATCTATTATGAAACGTAAACTTTGGCGTTGATTTAATGATACGGTCGAGTAATCATGATTAAGATTTGATAAATGAATAATTTCCAGTCAACGGATTAAAATTATAATCCAATTTTGTAAGTTGTGCACCCACCACGTGCTCCTTTTTTCTTGAATTTTACAAAAAAAAATAATTTAGCACAAAAAAGGTCATATTCAAAGCCATGATAGAATATCTAGCATGTCTTTAAACTAAGACATGGAGAGATTCTTAAGCTAGATGAGTCATACATGGAACACGTGCTTTCTTGCCTCTGGACTATTACACAAAGATCGAATTTTACCATATTCGAGTTATAATTGTGTTCAAAACCCTCATAAAAAATACTTTTACAGCTCTTGAGCTTTTCTCAGTTTGTAAGTTGTGCACGCAACGCATCAAAAATGGCATGTTTGTAAGAACGAACATCATTTTGTCATTTCACATCACATATAAGAGCATTATAAATGCTTAAAATTCGAATGAGCCGAAATTTAAGAACCTTATCCTTAATTTTTTTCATAAGTTGTGCACTGACCACGTGGTAATTTTTGGAATTTGCGTTTTTTTGTTGAAAAATCGCGATTATTACGAAAAGTAAACTGAAAATTCTTTAATTTTGAACCTCTGCCGAGCCTCTAAATATGATATTTCGATTATTCACAGTTTTCTACATCCATCCAACCCAAACCCATTGTCAATTCGTCTCCAAAACATGAATCCTGCTTCATTAAAAATTTCTATCACAAATAACAGCAATATTTCATTTAACGGAAGTCATCTTATTTATACCTAAGCGACTAAATTAATCATTCTGTAATGACGTATTTATATGCACCGTTTGATTTTTCGAACTAATAAAATGTCATGTGTGTGTTGTAACAGCTCGGGCGCGTTTACCGCTCGCAAATCTAGTTATAAGTGGTCGTCCTCTATGGAATTCTGCTCATAATGAATCATTAAATTAAATATTACACATTATGTACCCGCCCTCTGCGTGCACTTGTATAAACTTTCACCCACTAATGCGACTATTGGCTTCGCGGTATCTAAATCGCGCTCGCGCTTCAGTTAAGCCATCCGTGTAGAGGTAAAAATAGTAAAAAAATAGATAAAATCAAATCGCACTAGAAAGCAGGAAGACTTAAAATCGGAAAATGCCCGCCGAAAAGCCTCGTTTACGTTAATGAGTTCGCGACAACGATTACACCTTGTTTTGCTGGCGAGACATCTCACACAATAGGACCCCCACGCGACTACTTCCGAACGGAAAACAGATTGTAGATATTACATAGATTGCACGTGTTGTATAGTACGTTGAGCACATTACACACACGCCACACTATTGTCCATCCTTCTAGCAGGAAGATTGGCTATATGATTTGGTAACCGGGGAAAGTACACGTATTGTGGTATTCGTACGGCGTCGTTGCGCGTAGCCTGGCTCTCGATTCGTAGCCGATGTATTGCAATAAGACGCATAACCGGTTGCAGTCGCGTCGCGTTATACGAAAAACTAGTTCGTCGCCTTTTTTCGGATTCGAGCGAAAAAGCATCTCGAGTTTTTTCGTGATTTCATCGCGTAAGCGTTCGCACCGGTTTGGGTAACGTGCAAATGCCGCCGATGGTATTTCAAAGTGTTGGCTTCGTTGGACAATGTGTATAAATCGTCGTGTTCGAGGATAATTACGACACAGGTAATCGATAAATTTCTACCCTCGTTGTAAAATCCTATCGTATGCTAATCAAGACCGTTGATGGGTGAAGGAGTAATTTTTTACAGCGAAATTACCCATCATAAACCATAGATCAACTTCCGTTCGCCAATAACGCCTAAACTAATGACTTTGTGGGTTTGATTATTGTGGTCGTTTGTCTTCGAATTCGAAGAGAAAGTCTTAATCCCGGGAGGAATTCCTTCGTCAGTAGGAGTTCGAACAATGACCGTAAATTTTTTTCGTAATTGTTACGTCAAACTATGAACCTTCTAGTAAACATTACATACCGATTGGCCGTAATTTCTATTATGTATTTCGTTAAATTGGGGGTTTTCCGTAAAAGGTCAAAAATATCATTGAATTTTTTTCGTAAGGGTTATTCATAATAATTTGTTTACTGAAATTAAGAGAAGTGATGCTAAATTTCTTAGCAAGTAAGAAATAATAGAGCACTAAAATATTATTCAAATTCCTTAATATTGTAAATATTTTTCACCCATTTTTATAACTTCTGTTTTTGAAATTAATACAAACACAAAGTTCAGAATTCTTTCAAAAATATTGCAGATAGGAAAGAATACTTGGAGGGGAGGGCAGGTGGAGAAATATCCTTCAATAAGGGTCTATAAAATTTATTAATGTAGAATCATCAAACTCAAAGTTCCAAATCACAAAAATTCAATAAAAATTCAAATATCTTGTTCGAAAATTCAAAATCAATTTATTAAAAAATACATCAAAATCGCAATATCAAGTCCAAACCTCATCTATCATAGAAAAGTCTAGGTATTTCCGGTCCATCAATTCCTGATTCACTACCTCAAATGAAAAATATCATTTTACTCATCAAACGACTTAAATTATACAACCAGATCTAAACCCTCACTCACTCCTCTCCCATTCCTACTCCCCTGTCCGAATCCTTCATCACTGGGCGTAATAGTCTTGGAAATCAAAAACGCCCAGTACAATATTAAAAAAAAAAAAATATCGAAATTGATATGTACATTCAAATCGAAACATCAAAATCAGAATATCAAGCTTGAAAATTCGAATTGTCAAAATCTGGAATCACTAAAATAATTTTAAAATCCAACCTCAAAATTGAGAAATTTTAAATCGAATCATCAAAATCAAAATATCGATATCTAAATCGAAATATCAAAATCGAATCATCGAAATCAAAATATCGATATCAAAATTGAAATATTAAAATCGAATTGTCAAAATCTTGAATTACTAAAATCGAAATATCAAAATCCGAACGTCAACAATGAAAATTATAAATCGAAATGCAAAATCGAATTATCGAAATCTGATTGCCAATATCAAAATCGAAATCGAATATTGAAATCGAATTGTAAAAATCTCGAATCACCAAAATCAAATTATCAAAATCAAATCACCAAAATCAAAATATCGATATCGAAATTAAAACGTCGAAATCGAAATGTCAAAATCAAAACATCAAAATCCAAAAACCTAAATCAAAATTTTAAAAGTGAAATTAAAATATCGAGATCAAATCAGAAACACTTGAATCAAAACATCACAATCACGTCATCAAAATCGAAACATCGATATCGAAATGAAAAAGTTGAAATCAGATCATCAAAATTAAAAAGCTGAAATCAAAATGTTGAAATTAAAATTAAAATATCGAAATTAAATTGAAAATATTTAAATTATCGAATCATCAAAATCGATACATCGATATTGAAATCACATTATCAAAATTGAAACATCGAAAACAAAATATCGAAATCAAAATATAATAATCGAATCGTCAAAATGGAAATGCCGAAATCAAAATGTTAAAATCGATATTTCAAAATTGAAGTATTGAAATTGAAAAATTTAAGTTTAAATATTAAAATTGGAATATTAATACACTGAAGTCGGATAATAAAAGAAAGTCCCCCTTTCCCTCCTCCTCCTCGTAGCATTTATTTTTACCCTAGTCACTAGTTGTAAGTTCTAATAAGTGCTTGCTGAGGAAAAAATACGAGTATCACAATTAAAAAAGTTGAAAAAGAAGAGTTGAAGCGTAGTTCTTCCCAAAAATGTAACTCATCTCTCTCGTAGTATTTCATTTTCACTTTTATCAAAGCACAAGACAGCTAAGCATTGAACCCCCTACCCCCTCTCCCACATACAAAACCACCAAACAAAACCGATAATTTCTCCGACTTTAAAGCTCATCACACTACGACTACGAAATAAAACAACCATTAAAAAAATAATTCCCGCACAATTAGCGAGCAAATTACGTAATATATGGTACACCCGAGTCCATACGCCTCGTAGCTCTTCAAAAATCGCATAACTTTCTCGCAACTTCGTTCTGTCTAGAACCCAAACAAAAATTTTACAACATCAATAAAAATCGCCAAAGAACAAACATCGAGACGCCGCACCGAATAAAAAAATTCGTTAACAACCACATCGTAAAAATGCACGATTACTTAATACTGTGGATACATGATATTTGAATGCATTAGATGATCGGCTCGTCGCCAATAAATTACGACATGTGCTACGGAGACATTGTTCTGGAATCTGACTGTTTTTGGTATTCGTTACAGATAAAATGTACGATAATTTATCGACGAGTAAATGTAGACCATCGTGGAAGCAATGCGCATTACTGCTCATACTATTATCACACGCGGTATTCGGATCGCCGGTAGTGACGTCAGCTTCATCGCCATTAGAACCAGTTTCGCAGACACATACATTAGCGGAAAGTAATCTCAAAGTGAGTTGAGGCGAATGGCATATGTGTATTTACATTGACACCGCATTTATCGGGTTCTTTGAACAGGCGTCATTAGAAGAAGATGTATTTGGGCCGACTTTAGACCAGCGAAGCGATCGTAAGAAACGTCTTCTGTACGAAGCTCTGAAAAAAGCCAAACAAGCGAAACTCCTAACATTAGGAGCTGCCAGTGCCAACGCCGCCAAATCGGTTGGAAAGTCAATATTCAAAACCATAGCCACATTAGGAATTAAAGCAATTATATTCAATTTCTTGTACCAGGTAAGTGACCACGTGAGAAACCTCTAATCCGTCTTGTGTAATTTTTATAATTTTAACGACCTCTGAGAATATGGTTAACGTAATTAATAGCGTAATACGTATGCTAATTTTTGTCAACGTTATCATTGCGTAACATCCTCCGATGGTTTATTTGGTACTTTATTACGTTGTTCGCCCGTTTGGCGATTTTTATGCGTAATTAGTCGCCTAAGATTCGCACGGTACATTTTGTACAAACTGGAGTTCCGTCTTTTTGAAAGATGCATCGCCTATAAATTTATCTCTTACAACAGGAAGAACAAGTTGAGATATTTTTACGAAGTATGACTTTCTACGTTAATTCCGCGCTTCATTTGAAAAATATCCGTAATCATGTTCCTTACGAGTCCGATTTACTTTCTTCGTGGACATTTACACGCGATGTAAAATATCATGCGTAATGGTCGTTAAAATTTATCTCAACAGGTCACTTGGTCGTTTTATCGATACGATTACGAGAATCTGTATCAATAAAAATTCCATCGCTTGATTCCAATAAAATAACTCGCATGAAAACTGATTCGATGACCGGAAAATCCATAACATTCGTTATCTTCGAGGAAACGATCATTATTTCGATAATTGAATCACTTATTGAACGAATCGTTCAATAGTCTACATAAGTGCTATTCAGAATGATTGAATCGTTCACGAACGAATTAAAACTTAATCTCAGTAATTGCTTTGAGTAAAATTTTCTTTGTTAGAAAAATCGTTCGAACGGATCAACTCACTTTTCGTAATAAATGATCCTTCGTGAGGGTAAGAATCATTTTCATATGAATCCTCTATGAACGACTAATTTGTTGATTCAAAAGTGACTTAACTCAATTGAAACCTTCATTTCGATTACGAATAAGTATATGAATAATTCTTATTACAAAAACTAATTCTTTTTTTTTGAACAAATCGTTCGCGAACCATAAAATTATTTTCAATGTTAGTAAAACTTTTGGCAAGAAATTTTTTAACAAATTATATCTAGTGATCTAATTCTAAAATAAACGATTTTTTCAAATTATTTACTTGTAATCATTATTTTTCGAAAAAATGATTCCTTCATATCAAATTTACAAATGAATCGTTCGTAAACGACTGATTCCATCACCAACTTAATTGTTTTTGAAATGAATTAGCAATAAGTAGTTCATAAAAACTTATCTTTCAACGCAATTTTGCGTTAATATAATCATTCACGAACGATTAAGTCACCATTGATCAAATAATATTTTCAAACAGAAACTTGATAAATAAAAAAAACAAAACAAATGACAGAAATCTTGAAAAAATTACTTTCGACCGAATATTGCCTTAATATTTGATTCATAATCGAATCATTTTCGAACGACAGAATCATCATCAATCAAATCTTTTTAAAATGGCAACCAGAAAAAAAACAAAAAAATCAAATTTTTTAAAAAATAATATTCAAATAGTTAAAAATGATTTCAAAAGTAAAATTAAAAATCGTTCGCGACCGATTAATGATTCAGTCAGTTTTTGAAAATCATGACTCAAAATCGAAAAAATACACATTACAAAATACTGAACATTTTTTTTAGAGCAACCCTAAAATTTTTTGACGATTCGTTCGCGAACGATTGAATTGATATGGAATGAATCATTTACACAAAATTTCACAAACAAAAAGTAAAATGTTGTTTTATAGTAAGAAAAAATGAAAAAAAAAACGAAATTTTTTTGTGAAATTCTTAAAAAAAGGATTTTTAACCGAATTCGCCTTAATTTAGTAAAGGAATCATTCGCGAACGACTGAGTCATCGTCGATCGAATTCTTTCAAAACGCCAGCCAATAAAGAAAACACGCGAATAAATTTTTCATAAAAATTCAAAACAATTCCAAAAGTATTGATAAAAGTCGTTCATAAGTGATTCAGTCATTTTTTGAGAATCATGACTAAAAATTAAAAAAAAAATATTCATAAATACATTTTACGAAAAAAATATCTTGAGAATTTTTTTCAGCGTAACTATAATTTTTCGATGATTCGTTCGCGAATGACTGAATTGATAAAAAATGAATCATTTACTCAAAATTTGACAAAAAAAGTGAAACGTTCCTCTGTCCAAAAATCTTAAGTATTTGACAAAAAACTACTATTTTTTTATTAGTGAATCTTTCCCAAATAATGAAATTATTTTAAAAGTATGAGAATCATGAGTAATTTTTTCATTTTCCAGACGACTCTGTTAAAAAATCCCATATTTATCTTATGTCTCATACTTTCAACACTAAAAATTTTGCATAATTTTGTATATTTCATAACCAACTCCTTTCCAATCCCCGTAATTAAAATTACTTATAAATTTACAGAAAATAAATCAAGTTTTGGACTTCAAAACTCGTCTACTGAACAACCTAGAACAAAAGAACCGCGAACAAAACTCGCAAGTCGGCTTGGACTCGAACACGGCCGGAGCGACGGTCAGCTCGACGACGGAAAACCCGGTAAGTGTAATTTTCATGGTCACTTGTACATATTCACACTCGCGCCTCGCAACAATGTCGATCGCGGTTGACATTTGAATGAAAAACGCGTTCATTGCTTTTTTTAAATCACACGTACGGTTTAATTAGCGCGGGAGAAAAGAAAAAAACGTGTACATATTACGTAAGAATCTTTCTATAAAGTGGTTAAGTTTTTTCGGTGAAGGGTAACCGACGCTGGTTATAACCTTTCGAACGACGATCGAAGTTTCGAGGCTACGACAGCATCTTTTCAAGTTTTCTTCTCTTTTCGAATCTCGGTATTTTCTTCTTTCCCAAGTGTCGACTAGTATGTTTTGATTTCACAATATACAGACTTTGTTAACTCTTAAAAAGGTTGTACGTGTAAATGCAACGTTTAAATTAGAAGTAGAACAACGCTACATATTATGTACGAGCACAGCAGTCCATTACATAACTAGTACAACGTTAACACAATTATACAAGTCCGGTTGGAAATTTTATGGAGAATATCTTTCTCTTTCTTTTGATGTTTGTAGATTATTGTGTCGTCTGTATACGAAATACTATGTACGTCAATGACGTAGTTCATTTTTCTAAGTAAAAACTCAACAACCGCGAGTTCGTTGACCTTGTAAATAAACCTCAGTTTAGGATTTAATAACAGCATAGGTGCGTTATCGACCTGCTGGCGAAAGTACCAGTTTTTGATTCATTTCTTCTTCGGACACTCATCTTACTGCAGGATATTGATTCGTCGATGCGTGTTCCATGTGACCGCGTTGTTATGCAATTTTTGGACACCTCGATTAATGGGGTTTTGGGTTTATCCGAAATGATATCCTGATAGGAGACTGCGTTACAAAATCTTTTGCTTATTTAGATGAGCCGCTTCGAGTGATTATTTGGTCTTTGATGACTAATCTTTTCGTTTTGTGGATCAAATAACGTAAAATTAGCTTTAATTGTTGATCAACTCGTTTATTTCCCGATTTACGATGATTCGTGTCGTGCACAACTTACATATTCCACTATTTTTCAAACGATCCGGTATCATTGACTGTGAAATATTGAAGAAATGTTTTTAGGTATTATTTTTCAAAAGCTCAAAGTCGTCAAAAACATTTATTTCGAGTTTATGCCATTTATGGGTGGATAAGTTGTGCACAACTTGTCTCATGAAATTGACAATTATTCGTATAAATCGATTCAATTTCAAAACTCCATCCAAATAGACCGAAAGATGAAGCCATTTCGTAATTTTTTCAATTTTAATATCAACGTTGTGCACAACTTACACCACTAACCTTTTTGACCTCTTGCAAATCTGAATTTATATCATCTTTGGAAATTGTTATTACGTTTTTTCGTACTTAAGGCTGATTTCAAATCAAACAACCTCGACCTATAACTCCACACATTGACCCCGCCTTTACTTTTTCTTAATTTCTTACATTCGAATTTATATTATAAAATTATCATAATGTATAAAATTGAATTGTTTATATTTTTCATAAATAATCTGAATGACATTCATTTTAATCTTAATTTCTCTCATAAATTAAAAAACTTCTTAAATGAATGCACAATTTGACCCGTTTGATCCACTCCAACTTTTCCCTTTTCAATATAAATTTATATGCAAATATTTAGCAACAATTTTAATTTTTGGTATAAATACATTCATTCGATACCTTTTCTTTTTTTTGATAACAAGTCTCACCGCTTTAAGTACCATCTCTCAAAATATTCTAATCAAGGACGAGTGATGACGTCATTATAATCTACATAAAATATGACGTCATTGATCCAGTGTAACACAATTCAAATACATTTTTGACTAAAACGTAATGCAGTGCGCAACTGACGACTGAAATTTTCCAATATATTGATAATCCACTGATACTTACGATCTCAAAATCAAAGGCTAGATAATGAAATCTTGATATTTTTTCCTAAAGGGTAGTGATAGTGAACCAAAAATGAATGGGGAGGGGGAACGTCACGAAATTTATCAACTTCTCGTTGTTGTATGTCGCAATATAGGGTTTTAAAGTCGTAAAACGCCAATTCAAAGTTTGTTTTGTCATCTGGACGTTTTTTCAGTGAGTTATGACCCCTCGTAATAAAAAATATTATATGAAAATTTGCAAATTTTGGCCTTCATTATTTTGAAAACATTCCATTTTTGCTCCTTTGAGGTCTTAAAAAAAAATTGAAAAAAAATGACACTTAATATTGTATACATTTAACAAATCCCAATTTCGTTATATTTTTTATGTAAAAAAAAAAACGCAGTGCACAACTTACATAAACTTTTTTTACTTTCTAATCAACAATACCACTTTGTGATATCAATTAGGCCCTAATCTCGTATACATCATTTGATAACCTCCTGATACACAGTTGTGCATCCTTTTCGCTAAATTTTCAATTCAAAAAATCAACGCTGTGCACAACTTACATCAAAAATTTTTCATCTTTTCTTCGCCACCGCTATGTTTAATCAATTAGACTCGTATCTCATCTTACACATGTTACTAGTCAAATAAAAAATTAAGCTATTTATTCGCTCCATCAAACAGATTGTCGGCTCAGTCACACTTCACATCTGACAATTATCGCATTCGATCGTAGACATTATGCTACAGGTGTCGGTACTGATAAAAGAGCCTCTTAAAGTAGATCATTATATTCAATAATGAATAATCCGTCGTCGAATCGAATACTTACGTAAATTTTTAATCACTTGGAATACAAAAAGAGCAAGTACCTTCGTGAAGCATTCAATAAGCTCGATTTGTTTACATAACGAGTTCGGCGTACAATCAAAAAAATCTTTTAAAAGGAAGCATTAGAGATAGGCTTCGTAATTAATTTGGCGGAAGCTCGACGCGTATAGTCGATATGGATTTAATTAACGTTAAAATTACGAACATTACTGATTCCAAAATGTACAAATAAAACGAGCTTGCGTAACCGAAACAGTTGTATAATGATAGATTTTTGAAAAGAGTGGACACGAACAAAATCTTCGATTTACTTGGATGATAAATGCAGGAAAAATGAATCGGTGAAAAATACGTTAATAGAGGTCTGGCAAAAAAATAAGAAAAACTGAGTAGGTACATAAATAAGTTTTTGTTGTACGCTAAAATTATATTTACTTTTAATACGTGTTAACTTTCATATTCTATAAGGTTTTGTCCAGCATTTAAAAAAATATGCCAGTCATCCATCGATGCATTTCCACGTACACATGATTACGTTTTTTTCTCATTTTCGCAACATACGCGACTCGATTAATTGGTGATTGTGATCTAGGTGACGGTTATGATAGTTGACTAATACCGATTTAAATTTGCATCTCGGAGATGATTAAAAATCAACTTTTCTCCATCAAGTGCATAGTTCTACACGAAGATTTCACATTCAAGACCAACCTTTTTAAAACTTTTAACGACGTGTAATTTAATCGACCACGAATGCATATAATTATTAATGCACTAGTTCGAGTTTTGTCACAACTCGACTACAGCTTCCATAAAAAATTTACAAATCGTAGAAAATCGATTACACCCTGCATAAATTAAAACACGTGTTACGTAAAGATGGACGGGTGTTCAATGGCACATGGCACGTGGACGAGCCTAGGCGATGCTTTTGTACTAGGTCGTCTCACATCTACATGACGTTTTTACTCGTGAATATCAAGTGCATTGTTAAGGTATCACCTTCGCGAAAACGTGCATGTATTTGGATCCGAAACGAGCACGTCACTCTGGAATTGAAATGGAAATGGATTTCACTCGCGTTTACAATATGTACTTATGGACTGTCGTAAATGTATCGTATTTCGAGCACAGAGATTACATTTAGGCTCAGGTGACGTACAAATATAGAAGATTTATTTGCTTGAGATCATCTTAGAGCAAACAGATTGGATCATCGTGAAAATAGAGACAAATAGGGATTTTTCATTCCTCTTCTATTGAATCAAAGCATCGATGTTCCACATTGATGAAGCAAACTTTCAAGTCATCTTTGGAATCACTTTACAACAATTTTTTCACAAGAAATCATCATTGAAGCATCCCTGAAGCTGAACGTATCTTATTTCAAATGTCACAAGATCTTCTGTGAAGAATTGGAAAGAAATACAGAACGGAGCCCTCAGGAACAAAATTCAAACAATTCAAAAACTTCGAGCTTACAACAACAAAAATTCAATGTGAGAAATGTAGCCAAAAATTTGTCATTATTTCTTCACAAAAAAGAAAACTAACAGAGAGCTAAAGAAAAAGAAAAAAATACGGAATATTTCAAAATCAAAAATTTATCAACCATAAATCAGCTATATGAAGCAATACGGAGCAGAAAAAGGCATAAATAACAATAAAGAGCAATTTCATCGGATCTTCAACAAAATCAAAATCAGAGAAAATAAAAAGAAGTGCTAAAAAATTAAAAAATTTCACAACCCGTCAAGCAGAGAAGAACAATGGAATGTGTAAATTTCGAAATAATGACAAGAAGAAAAAATACAAAAAATAAATACTGAAAATTGCTGAATGTTTTAATTCACTTTTAAAAATTGTACCATAACATCAATGGTATCAGAGAATTTTAAAAACAAATAATCTGATGAATCTATATTAAAAAAAATTTAAAAAATGTTTTCGGGATATTTAAGCAATTTCAAAAATCATTTAATGACTTGAAATTCTATTTTAAAAAGTGTAAAAAATAATTCGGAAGAAATGGCAGAGGGGAGAGGGGGGCAAAAATTTTGGTTATTAATCAATTATACATCAAAACAGGACAACGTTCTGTTAAAAAACAAAAATGTATTTTTATATTTTTATTTTTTTTAAATAATTTTTTTCAATTTTTACTTTTTTGAATTTTTTTAAAATGAAAAGTAAATGTAAAAATCAAAAATACAAATACAAAAAATACTTTTAAGTATTTTTTATATTTTGCATTTAAATAAAAATTATTCTATTAATTTAGGAATATATTTTTATTGAATTTTATTTTGATTTAATTTTTTATACATGCATAAAAATTAATTAAAATAAATTTTTTAGTTTTTAAACAATGATTTGCTCAAAAATTAATTTTTTTACTCACTTTTTCCAGTGAAACATTTTTTTCAAATTTTTTGGCAATTTTTTGGTGACGCTGATACACGACTTTAAGAGTTCAATAAAAATTTGATATTTTTGAAATCAGAGACGCATGTCCGAAGCACCATAATTATTAATTGTTTACGAATAATTATAATTTTTTTTAAGCGTATTGATTCAAATTAATATAATGTCATTGGTAAATTAGTAGTAAATTGGTGATGGAGGGGAAAAGGTTGATTTTTCTCATCAAGGTCTCGATATCCCTTAACATATTTTCCCAATTTTTTTTAAATCATTTAATTTTTTCTAGAGAAAAAAATCGAAGGTGCTTTCTTTTTCGATTTTTTTTTTGTTTATAAATCATGATAAATATCAAAGCCCCAAAAAAAGTTACCAATAATATTTCAATCTACGTATAAAATTTTATCCAAAAATTTTTCCATATTTGATTCGTCATGCTAAATCACATCTTTGAACTTGAATTTTGATTTTATGTATTTCATCGAAAAATTAATATTAAAAGTAAGAAAGTAAGAAAATCCACATACTTTTAATTTTTTGTCCAATTTTCATCAACATCAACAGTGCTACCATCGTGATAAATTTTGATGTGACCCTGAAAAAAAAATTAATTAATATTTCTTTTTAAATAAAAAAACGTGTACTTCGGTGCGGCTATTTTTCGAAGCACTTCCCCCTCTTCATCCCTTTCCACGAAATTTTCAAAACCTCTAAAGGTCTTCCAAAAATCATTCAAAATTTATCTCGTTATTTTCCGTCAAACCTAACAACCTCGAGTCGCCTCCGAAACGTATCGTCGTTCGAATTCCTCCATCCGGAGACTACACGTTCATCATGAGCCTTTTTTCATCCCTCAATTCCTCTCATCTACATTACCTAAACCAAAAGTCATACCACTTAACATCTCATTAACTCGGCTTACGGGGACCACGGCTTATACTTTCGTAACCGACGAGGAAATCTAATACCATCGAGATACTTTCCATAAAGTATACTAATCCGGTGAAAGGTATTATACAGATTAAAAAGCACCATCTAATAAAAAAGTAATATCATGTTTCAGTCGTCGCTCTAAAACAAATGGCACTTCGAAGGGGTGATTTAAAGATGGATGACTGGTTTCGAAGAAGATTCTTTGAGCCCTAGAAAATACTCGATTATTTACTCGATAATTAACGTATCTGCGTTTTCGTATCACAACCTGAGCAGATATATCTCGTAAATTAGTTTTTATTTAAATCCAATTTTTTTTTGTAATTTATTTATTCTAATGTAACCATTCTTTTTTGTATCACCGTTGATTTAATAAAAATAATTTTTAAATTATTCTCATTTTTGATAACGTATCAATTTTCTAATATTACTTAATACATTGTAATACTTCACAAAAGCGTACATCTTCTCATAAACCAGAATCTCTAATTACCATACTAGCCCATGATAGAAATTTTTTCACGAATTTCATAACCATACCGGACCAAAGATCGCGAGATTTGGAGAATTTATCGAAAAACTCAGATAAGTCGTAAAGCTCGAGGGCTTTTGTAAATACGCCAAAGATGTCTAAAAGTCCTTCGTTGATTCCATCGTGTATATGTACTTCCGCCTGACAAGAAAAAAAAATCCAGGACAGGCGTATCGAATGAATTGCTTTGCTCGTATGAAACAATACTATAATCGAATTATCGAATTAGGAAAAAATAATAATATTTCCACATATCATTCATCACCAATTAAAGTCGCCGAACGTTCTGATATAATTTCAATTAAACAAAAATTCCCCTTTACCGCGAAGAGGGAAGAAAAAACTCGAGTGTTGATTTTCGTCATATACGACGACCACTCGTAGGAGAAAGTGGAGTAAACATAGTATATGCAGGTTCTAATACACACATATTAATACGAGAGCACTCTTTAAAAATCGTAATATGAAAAACAAAACCGGTATCAGTCTACGCGAGAGATTACCTAATCGTATAACGTGATCGGGTAACTGACCAACATTCATAACATTCTGGTAGCGTAAATACGATTTTAAGATGCCAAGATATGCGAATATTTTTCCTAAGGAATACGTCACCGAAGTAGATACGTCTTTTAATTATTTTTCTACGACGCGATAAAGTAATTTTGAATTTTATTTCAAAATGACACGTGAAAAAAGGTGTCATGCTCGATAAAATCTATTCCTAGGTAGGTTACGCCTTCTAATTTAATATGTGATCATTTCGATCAAGGATGCTGGAAAATACGATCACGCATTCGAACATTACGATTAATTGGGTTTAATTACGATTTGGCAAGTGTTAATTATATTTCACTTTCTAAAAATTTTAATTCGTGATTTGACTTCAAAAAAATTAGAAAGTAGTTAAAAATTGATCATTTGATTTTATCTTTACACTTGAAAATTTTTACCCAAAAACTGGGACCATCTTTTGAGCTAAATGAACACCAAATGTACTAGACACATGGATGAGTTGTATGCAACGTGATTATGTCGTCGCTTACGTCATTAGTTATGCGTCGATTTTTTTTCTCTCATTTTCGCATCCGAATATATTTTTGTTGTTTGTTGCGTAATCGTCGGATCGTGATGTTTACAAAATTATTAATTGGTTGTTAAAAACAGAAATATCAAGAAAAGTACGTTCTTGGAGTTGTTCGAAGATGAGAAATTGATGAGAATGAGGTGAAGCGTTTAATTTTAAAAGCACGGCGTTGCAGTTCACTTCGGAGAGGGAGAGTGTGAAAAGAGGAGGAGAAATGGTGTTATGATGAGTTATGCGTTTGCGTTTTAAGGAACATTCATGAGAAACTGATATGGTTCGTAAATACACGAAAAATTGATAGGAAATGACCAAAATAAGAGAATCACTCGGTGCTGGCTTTCGTAACTTTTTTCTTCCTTGATGACGTCACACGTAATAAAATTTCATTTTTAAGCACCAAAATGCTCATTAAAGTTAGCAAAATTGGTTAATAAAACGATATCCATAATCAAAATTGAAATTAACCCGTAAAAATGGAATAAAAATCGAATTATTATAATTAAAATATTGGAACTGAATGCAAAAATCATAATCGAAACATTGAAATTGAATCATAGTAATCGAAAAATCGCAATAAAATATCCAAATGCAAAAACCAAAATCAAAATATCGAAATCACGAAATTAAAAAGAAACATCGATTTTAAAAATCGAATTATCAAAATTCAAAAATTAAAGTAATGCGATATCAAAATCGAAACATTAAAATCAATATTTTGAAATAAAAGTATCGAAATCAAAAACTGAGATCGAAATACTGAAATTCAACATTGAAATATCAAAATTAATTCATCAAAATTTAAACATCAAAATCGATATTTGAGCATTCAAATCGAAGTATTAAAATCGAAACGTCACAACAAAAATATCGAGTTGAAACAAAAAGATCAAAACATCGAAACGCTAAAATCGATATATCAAAATCGAAGCATTATTGAAATCAAAAAAATTAAAATCAAGATATCAAAATCGAAATGAAAACATCGAAATCGAATCAACAGATTAAAGTACCAAAATCAAAACATCGAAATCGAATAATCGAAATATTGATATTTAAATATCGAAATCGATTATTTAAATCGAAATAGTGCAATTAACAAATCGAAATATTAAAAATGAAACGTCATAGTAAAAATATCGTGTTGAAATACTGACATCAAAATATCGGATCATTGAAATCGAGATATCAAAATCGAACAATCGAAATCAAAACATCGAAACGCTAAAATCGATATATCGAAATCGAAGCATTATTGAAATCAAAAAAATTGAAATCAAGATATCAAAATCGAAATGAAAACATCGAAATCGAATCAACAGATTAAAATCGAAATCGAATAATCGAAATATCGATATTTAAATATCGAAATCGATTATTTAAATCGAAATAATGCAATTAACAAATCGAAATATTAAAAATGAAACGTCATAGTAAAAATATCGAGTTGAAATACTGACATCAAAATATCGAATCATTGAAATCGAGATATCAAAATCGAACAATCGAAATCAAAACATCGAAACGCTAAAATCGATATATCAGAATCGAAGCATTATTGAAACCAAAAAAATTGAAATCAAGATATCAAAATCGAAATGAAAACATCGAAATCGAATCAACAGATTAAAGTACCAAAATCAAAATATCAAAATCGAACAATCGAAATCAAAACATCGAAACGCTAAAATCGATATATCAGAATCGAAGCATTATTGAAACCAAAAAAATTGAAATCAAGATATCAAAATCGAAATGAAAACATCGAAATCGAATCAACAGATTAAAGTACCAAAATCAAAATATCAAAATCGAACAATCGAAATCAAAACATCGAAACGCTAAAATCGATATATCAGAATCGAAGCATTATTGAAACCAAAAAAATTGAAATCAAGATATCAAAATCGAAATGAAAACATCGAAATCGAATCAACAGATTAAAGTACCAAAATCAAAATATCAAAATCGAACAATCGAAATCAAAACATCGAAACGCTAAAATCGATATATCAGAATCGAAGCATTATTGAAATCAAAATAATTGAAATCAAAATATCAAAATCGAAATGAAAACATCGAAATCGGATCAACAGATTAAAGTACCAAAATCAAAACATCGAAATCGAATAATCGAAATATCGATATTTAAATATCGAAATCGACTATTTAAATCGAAATAGTGCAATTAACAAATCGAAATATTAAAAATGAAACGTCATAGTAAAAATATCGAGTTGAAACGCTGACATCAAAATATCGAATCATTGAAATCGAGACATCAAAATCGAACAATCGAAATCAAAACATCGAAATTTCAACCTCAAAATGAAACTCGAACGAAACATGCGTAACAATTTATACATCGAATTGTCACAATTTGAATATCGAAATCGAAAATGAGTCAACAAAATCGAAATATTTGAGTCGAAAAAAATCAAATTTTGAATTAATCAGAACATCGAAATAAAATGGTCAAATAAAAATATTGAAATATTAAAATTAATAAATTAAAATACCGAAGTCGAAATCGAGATATCGAAATGAAATTACCAAATAAAAATATTGAAATATTAAAATTAATAAATCGAAATAACAAAGTCGAAGATGTAAATTTTTCGTATCGAAATCGAAACATCGAAATAAAATTATCAAATAAAAATACTGAAAAAAATATTAACATCAAAATCAAGATATTAGAAGCAGGATTTTTCACATCGAAACATCAAAATCTAATTTACTCTCCTTTTTAACGTATTTTCCTTCACGTAGCTTTTTTCACGCTTTACTTTTTCATCGTCCTAAAAAAATCACCGCTTCGAAGAAAAACATTCGAAAAACGCAAATCAACTTCTCCCCCTCTCACTTGCGAGTTCATCAACTCGTAATTCACGCTCGTCAAAACTTCGACCTCCAATCGAGCAATAATTACCAAAAACGCTGCATCTCATCGTACCCATTAAACAATTGGGTAACATTATTAACACGATTTTAACAATGCAATTAACATGCTCGTCCGAAATAATCACCGAAAAATTCAAACATCGATACATCCATAACCGGTCAATTAAAAAAGAAACCTGACAATGAATCTAACTCGCTCAATGTTAACGCGATTAAAAATTTAAAAAACTTGTTAATAAAAACAACTATCCGGTGTATTGAAGGAGCTAATCTTTTTTTTTCCCCGCAGGACGAACAAATACCAGAATTCAACGCCGATAAAGTCTCCCTTCAAGTTCCTGGAGAAGTATTCTCGCCATCTTTTGAAATTGCTAATGGCGCTTCCAAAGTTCTCGGAACGCTTATACAGGTTGATAATTACGCATATGTTTATAGATTTCATATTACGAAACTTTCTCGGAGTTTTGTAATATATTCCATTTTTCCATCAATTTAACTCTAATCCGAGGTCAAATTAATTTTACAGAATACCGCATTACGAATTGCTCGATTATTCGACGCGTTAAAACCTCTCCTAAGAAGCTCAATCGGATTCAAGTCGAAAAAACGCGAAACCGAATTCGACCTTAGTAACGATTTCGAAGACGATGCATCATCTACCAGCAAATCCTCCATAACCGGAGAATTCTCCAAAGAAGAAAAACTCGAAGAGAAGACACCGCTTAAATCGAGCTACACGGCTTTAGTCGCCTAAGTTAACTAAATCAAAGCGATTCCAGCATTTTTATTTTTCCTTTTGTATTATTTTAAAACGAGCACTTCTATGAGATATCCTACGTGCCATATACATTTCCTCAAATTGAGTAATTTTTTAATTAAGATATTTAAGAGTAAAAATATGTCAAATTGGGAAAGGTACAGTACCCGTTGTATATATACGATGTATTCCTAAAACTTTCATATTAGTTTATCGTATCATACAAACGAGTACTGAGGGGAGGGGGGCATTTCGACGACGTTCTTCTTCGTATACTACGTGTAGCTCGTTAATGTAAAATATAAGTTGAATTTACCGGATGCGTCGCGTATTGATTAATCTTAAGTGTATATGTTGTAATTTTTACGCTAATAATTTCTCACCTTTATCTAGTTTAAATAGTTATACATTTTAAGAAGGCTGTGCATTAGCATGTTCCCGAATTGACGGCCTTAGCTAGAATGGGGTTTTCGAAATCACGCTGCATATTAGCATCTCTCGATGAAGATGTTTACTTTGTTGCCAATTATTACGAATAAATTATTTACATGATCTTACGAGCGATCTTTCAAGTGTGGGATGGGTTGCGTAAGCGTTGCAATTTATGGTAATTTCAGTGACCCGTAGTGCAATATGTAAAATAAGTTGCCTAACTTTTTCCTAATAACATTGACTCGAGGTGAAAAACCCCAAGTGCATAATTTTTTTCAATTTTTTTTTACAAGCTAGGAAACTCCGGGTATTAATTTTATTTAATAAAATTTGGTTTAAAAAAAAATTACTTCAAATTAAATTAAATATTTTAAATTGATATTTAAAAAAAAAAATAGTACTCATCATTGAAATGCCGATTTCTTGCCTACTTCAATACAACCACCTTTCAAATAATCAGCTCATCCTCAAATTATATTTCAATTTACTAATCAAAATATATTCTTTCTAAAACGTCACCTTTTTAAAATCAAAATATCCTACAATATAAGAGTCCCTGAATTACTACAGCAAAAAGAGAAACCCCTCGAATACCCTAATTTTTAAGGATCTATCTGATAAAGAATTTGAAAAAAAAAGTACAAAGTAATACATAATGTATTATAAGCGTTACCTGTATAGATAATATTTTAAATAAAAATTTATTTGTTGTTGAATCATTCACGTTTCACGAGATAAAAGGAGCAAATCTCTTTGTAGTATGTGCGCCATGATAAAGGACGAACACGTCCATCGCACTTACAGATCTGAGACTTTTTCTCAGATGAAATTGATAAGATTGAAAAACACTTGGCGGCAATTCGTAAATACGAGTTAATAAACGGTGCGCCGTTTATTTAAATTCGTTATGTCATTATACGTGAAAGTACGCGCAATTTCGGAAGCGCGCGTGTGTTTTTATGTAATGACATTTTTACTCTTTTCAAAGGAATAGACGAGGACACCTGCGGTATGGTGTAATTGATCGATAAATTGTTATATCGACTGATTTTCGAAAGGAATTTTATGGCTGGGAATATAGTAAATATGAGTTTTATGAGTTTTGGTGCCGCAAATTAGAGCGGTTTAATAAATTTAGTAGTTTTATGTACAAAATACATAAGAGATTTAAAAAATACGGAAATTTTATCAAGAATGAGCTTTTATTATTAAGGAAATCGTATTTGATTTTTGAAAAACGAAGAAGTTCACTTAAAGTGATTTTTATAAAATAAATTCAATCAATGTATATCAAGTTTTCAACGGAAACTGAAGATGGTTCATAAAATTAAGAGAATTTCAGTAATTACCAGGACACAAGGAGCAAATTTCAGCAACCTATACTTTTAGAGTTATTCAGTTCCGGATAAAAAATCATAAAATTTATTAAAAATCGAACTTGATGCATAAAATTATAAGAGGTCTTCACAGGAGGGAAGTTATGCAAAGAGTCGAATGCCATAACCCGGAACTTCCGATGTAATCGAAGATCGTTAGAACATTCAAAGAATCTTACTGAAACATCACAAAATATCACCAAGGATCACTGAAAAATTACAAGCAAATTACCTAAACAACCCTAGAACCACATTCGGGGATCCCAGGAAGATCAATAAAAAGTCACTAAAAGATTACTAGAAAATCGTGTAAAGGTAACCGAACGATTCCCTGAAGATCACCAAAAGCTTGCAAGGAAAACGCCGGAAAATCATCAGTAAATCAGGGAATCACCCCAAAAGGTCATTGAAGGATCACCAGAAGAACATCATAAGGTCGTTCGAAAGTTACCGTAATAGCGCTAGAAGATTACTGAAAGATTACCAGAAGCTCGCAGGAAGGTCACTGGAACATCATCAGTTGATTAGGTAACCCTCCATAAAAGGTCACGAAAGAATCATAAGGAAAACATTGAGAGATCACTAAAATATTCCCATAAGGTCAGAGAAATATCACTAGATTACCAGAACATCCTGAAAAAGTCATCGGAGGATTCCTGAAAGATAATAGAATGTAATTAGATGGTACCAAGACATTATTGTAGATGTTCTTGCGAACCAACTTGTTGATGAACCTTCTGTGATCTTCTGATGACATTTTAAGGATATTCTGATGACCTTCCATAGATATCATTCTTTGGAACGTTCTAATAACCTTTCATGACCTTCTGATGAATTTTCTGTGATCTCGTGATATTTCGAGGATATTCCGATAACCTTCCGCGAATGTTCCCTCGACGCTTTCAGAATGTTCTAGTAATCTTTCACTGACCTTCTGATGAACTTTCAGCGATCTTACGACATTCTGAGGATATTCCGCTGATATTCCGCCAATACTCTTGCGGCCTTTTCAAAATGTTCTAGTAATCTTTCAGTGGTCTTCTGATGAACTTTCTATGATTTCGTAACATTCCGAGGAAGTTCCACTGATATTCCGCTAATATTCTTGCGGCCTTTTCAGAATGTTCTAGTAATCTTTCAGTGATCTTCTGATAAACTTTCTGTGATCTCGTGACATTTCGAGGATATTCCGATAACCTTCCGCGAATGTTCCCTCGACGCTTTCAGAATGTTCTAGTAATCTTTCACTGACCTTCTGATGAACTTTCAGCCATCTTACGACATTCTGAGGATATTCCGCTGATATTCCGCCAATACCCTTGCGATCTTTTCAAAATGTTCTAGTAATCTTTCAGTGGTCTTCTGATGAACTTTCTATGATTTCGTAACATTCCAAGGAAGTTCCGCTGATATTCCGCTAATATTCTTGCGACCTTTTCAGAATGTTCTAGTAATCTTTCATCCGCGAATGTTCCTTCGACGCTTTCAGAATGTTCTAGTAATCTTTCACTGACCTTCTGATGAACTTTCAGCGATCTTACGACATTCTGAGGATATTCCGCTAATATTCTTGCGACCTTTTCAAAATGTTCTAGTGATCTTCCAGTGATCTTCTGATGAACCTTCAGTGATCTTGCGACATTCTAAGAATATTTCAGTGACCCTCTACTAATATTCCTGAGATGTTTTCAGGATGTCCTAGTAATCGTCCAGTGACCTTTTATTGATCTTAGGGAAATTTAGTCACCTTTTGCTGTTCTTTCACTGACTCTCTTGCGATCTTTCATGAAGAATTTTGTGATTTACTACTGATCTCGTTGCGATCTTTGGATGATCTTGAAGAGATCTTCCAGTAACTTTCATAGAATATTGCAATAATCCTTCATCTACTTGTCGAGGAGGTTTATGTAATATACTGGTAATCTTTCAATAATTGTTCTGGGATGTTTTGGTGATTTAGGATTTCTTTGGTAACACCTTATTCAAATCTATCATTGGAGCTATCATACTCAATATGGTGATTTCACCTAGGAACGAATAAGGTCTAGGTAGTAGGTACTTCGCATCAATGAAATTACCCCTCACGCCACCACCTCGCTAATATCCATGTACATGCAATTCTTCAACGATACCATTACGTCAATTTATACCATCTGCGATCCGTTGATAACATAAAATGGTCGTTCAGCTTCCGTAAATTACCTGTTTTTCAGGTACAAATGAATATGTATACAGAACGGATGGATATTTAGGAAGTGTAAATAAATCTAGACCATAAGAGTCGATAAACTATGATATGTGTATGCGCCGAAATAAAACTATTCGGATTACCGTATATCTCGCTTATGTAATAACCAGTTCGATGATAAAATTAGTAAAAATTCTTGGAAACACGTCTGTGAAAATTTAGCAGGTACACGAAGCACGAGAGTTGATTATGAAACTGAAAGAGAAGAAAGATGGACACGTTATATAGGGCGAGCGCGGAGAACGCACGATGTTCAAGGTAACCATGGAACCGGTTCGAGTGCAGAGGAGAAAGATACACCGAGGAGTGCGTAAACAATAGGGAGAACAACCTTTTCGGTATTTATCGAATTAACTCTTTGAAAAAAGAATTGAGACGTTCTAAAAATTAAAAATGATTAATAAATCACCTATTAATCTTTGACATATTAGTAGCGTAGATAATTCGTATGTGTCGTGTATTACGCGTGCGATATTTTTCGCATTATACTCAACCGCCTATTCAGTTCGCAGAGAAATCGAGTTCAAGTGTGCTCGAGTATACACGAGAGATTGCGATCGAGCCTCATTGAAAATGAAAGTACTGTTAAAATTAGCAGCGTTACTGGTTGTCGCCGGACGAAGGCGGTGGGGGTATCGGCGTTTATCGCGCTGCACATACGCGGGCTTTAATTAAACGTCCAGTGAGTTTTATTAATTGATAGATCAATACTCAGATTCTCGGGTTATTTACCCTGAGAATCATGTGCACTTTGAACACGTTGGAAATATGTTCGATTTTTGGATTCTATGCCCAATCACCGCTTCGTAGCTGATACCGTTAATGCTGGTAAGTCGTGTTTATGCTTATGTATTTGCGTATTGCCTATTAACAGGTGATTTCCCGCGCTTTCACGAGTTTCATGTGATTTTTCGCGTTATCGGGTCGTTTCGTGGATTTGGCGATTTTTTTTAGTGGCTTTTTACGGAATTTTCGGTGATTTTTTTGCACTTTAAATGACGTGTGGTTTCATAGAAAAAACCCTAGAAAGGATAAAATTTTATGAAGTAATTTTTTGCGAGGTTGATAGAGTCTTTAAATCGGTATATTTCGCCTCGAAGTGATTTTCTCAAAATGGGGTGCTCCGAGGTACTTTCTTTTATGTGTCTTACACCCGGAATTCTTATCCTTTCTCATCATTTCCTCAATTTTCACTTAACCCTTCATCAAACCCTCTCAAATACCAGGTCCCCTCTTGAAAATTCACCTCTTACGTAAATCCATCCGAACGTCTGCGAGCCAAATCACCAAAACAGATCCGTGTGTTTAATTAGCGAATAAATTAACCAACTTTCACGCTTTCGTCACAAGATGTCCGTTTAATTGCGACTTCGAAAATGGGCGATTTTTCTCCAAGAAACTTTCGCAGCACGGATATTCGAATCACATAAGAGAAAGAGCACTAATAAGTACTTCAAACAAGCATTCAAACATGACTACGTATTTTCGTAATTACAGTTTTAAATTATTCGGAAGGTTGACGGAACTACGCGCATCTTGCGATCGATTTGTCGTCGGTGAAATTAATCAAAAAAATAGCCGGATTAAAAAATGTATAGTACTGGTTTCTCGTTATCTTTTTAATATACACGAATATTAAAACCAACACGAGTTTTTTACATAATGGCCAGATTATTACATCATAATGATACATCGAACTGTGTAATTCATCGCGGATACAAATTACTCCACTTCCAAACGTTTCTGGCGCAGTTCGGAAATCGATGGTGAATTTTTAAACGTGTCGGTAATATTTGTCGAAAAGTTACGCCGAACGGATGTGTATTTTTTTACAAATTTAACTTAGACTCAACGTGCGAGTTGAAATTTTCGACGTATTAATCGCGCCTCCGCTATAGTGATTATTTTCCAAAGACATCGGCCATGGTTTTAGAACGAGGTTAGTACTTTGTAATTTGCGAAATAGCCTAAGATATTGCGACAGAACGGGCGCGCTTTTAACCAGCCGTAAATTTAATTTCAATGTTGTGGTTTGAACCTGTAAGGTAATTTATGGACGCTGATACATTACACACCGCACGCCGGGAAAATGATTTAATAGATGTGTGCCGTACGTGTCGTGATAAATGAGTCTCCTTTGATTATATCGTTGCGGTAAAGTCGATACATTTTTCAACCGAATTCAATTTCAATTGCTAAAGCGAGATTTTTGATATAGATTTCCACAGGCATTGAGGAAAAAGTTCGCAAGTGTACGTTCATGCTGGAGTGTTCAAAATATGACATAAATAACTTTATTATTTTACAACTTCAAACTCAAGTCCCATATGATACCTCGAAATATTTTCTTTTTGGTTTTAAAACCTCGAAAACAGAATTTTATAGATTTTAAATACAATAAAAAAAGAGCTAAAGTGATCAAAAAGCTATCATATTGAAGCATTTGGCAACACTGTATCAATTTGGCAACCCTGTGAAATCACTCAAGCAGTTATTTGGTAACTTATGATTTTCTGTTTTGAGGATTTTGAATTAATTCACCATACTGTTATGAACAAAATTCGTAAAATTTTTCGCACTTGATAAGTTGGCAATAAAGAGTAGATTTGGCAACACCGTAGTGCAATACTTACAAATAATACCCTATTAATATTTTCAAATTCAGAAATAAAAAATTTTCGATATCATGTTTAAAATAGGAAAAATTTTGAACCTAATAAGAAGCAATTATTTTGAAAAAAAATGTGCAACATCAGATTACTTGATAACTTGGCAACACTGTAAAGCCACAATATCGCTGAAAAATTAATCTCGGTTACTGTCAAGGACAAAAATTGAATATTTCAAATATTTTATACCAAACATATTCAATAATTACTTATTAAAAAATTATTATAAGATATAGCAACGTTGCAACACTTGGTAACACTTTAATAATGGCAATATTTCCACCTAATAGATCCAAATCACTTCTGCGGCAAGAGATCCACACTTAAACACCATTCGTTGAAAATAAAACCATTTAAAATTAATTTAAAAAAATATCATTTTAAAAGGTTTGGCAACACTACATTACTTGGCAACGTTGCATAGACGAAAAAATTACCTGTGATTGATTCAAATTATTTTTAAGCAATTAAAATACAAATTTTTCAATATTAAGGAAAATTAGATAACAATTAACCGTTTAAGTTCAATGATAAAATGATAACTTTGAAAGCTTCTGACAACATTGCTTCATTTGGCAACACTGCATAGAGAAAAAATTTTGGGTAATTCGTTCAATTTTTTTTTTTAATTGAAATTAACATTTTTTGATATTTTGAGCAAGTCAAGTAACAATTATATTTTTAGAAAGCAACTTTTCTAAAAATTGACAGATATTTTTGCGCATTTGGCAACATCGGGATTATAACTGCAAAATTTTGCTGACCATTTCGTTTAGTTTTTCTCTTGGGACAAAAAATTTATGAAATTTAAATGAAATTTTCACCTAAAAAATTTATCAAAATACAATACTATAAAAAAAAGTGCTGGCAACGTCGTGCGAACTAATTTGGCAACACTGCAACAATTTGATTTTTTAATTACTGAAATTTTTAAATGAAATACAAATAAAATAAAAAATTTAAAATAAGAAAAAAAAATTCGAATATTTGCATACCATGGAAATTACCTCAAGTATCTTTGACAACAACGCATCAATTTGGCAACCCTGAAAAAGTATGAAAATTGTCCATAAAGCAATAATTTTGAAATGTGGTAACGTTGCACGCCTTCAAATAACTCAAAATAGTGCGAAACTTCTCAGCACTGCCAACTATGAAACAAGAGATCAAAAATGCGAAGTAAAAAATGTTGAACTATTTAAACTAAACAGTTTTGAGCTTCAAGTATCAGAATTTCATTAATTGATCATTCATGAAATATATGGCAACACTGTACAAGTTGATATTGCATTACAATGACGAATATTTAATTTGTATGGAATTTCCAGATCATCATACCGGATTATTATTAGTATGAAATCAAACTCATAAAAACTGGTATAAACCTGATGAAAAAATTGAGCAAGTAAAAATATTTTAAAAATATAAACATCGATGATGCAATGTTGCCAAATATCATAAATTTTATTTCTGCGTATTAATTAAATTCAAATGACAATTTCGGGTTGCTCTTTAATGATTGTTAAATAAAGATTGAGAATTTTTATACACATCGTTTTGTAATCCACAAAATGGCGAAAGATATATAAATTTGGCAACAACGCATACATCCAATCGGTGCATTTCTACGAGCACAAATAAACTAATCAAGACGGATACAACGAAGGATAAAAGAAAGGTGTGCTTTATCACAAAAGTAAATATTTTGAGACATCGGAGACTTCCGAAAAATATTTGGACAATAATAGGGTGTTCGTAAAATGTTGTAGAAAGTTTCAGATCTCTATCGCATTATTGACATAACATCGAGTAATTATCACCTACGACTAACCGTTTCTCTCACCCTTGCTACCTTTTACTTAAACGCATCCTAAATGTATGAAATTTCACGATAATTTTTTTTCAGGACGATGAAAATCACGACCGACCTGCTTCTGCTAACGTACCTAACGTTGACTATATTCTGCTCAACTACAATGGAAGACGAGAAACAACTTTCATTAGATGGCAAATTTCATCAAACGCAAAAAGTACTTCGTAATTTTTATCTGTTTTGAAAGTTACATATTTTATTATTCAGTGGTACCTAAAAAATAAGGATCAGTTTCAGTAGCCTTGCTAATTCAACTTTAATTATGTAGCTTTTTCGTAGCAAAATTACACTTCATTGCGGTCGCAGAGAAATGACGCAATGAAAATAATTTTTCATAACTGATTCCATTACACAGGTATTCGGACGATTACATGACGTGAGACTCGTAAAACTCGCGTCATTACATTGATGCGCGTTTACCGTACAACACAAGTCATCATTGTAATACTTTCTCGTCTTATTGTGTAATCGATCTCGACCTTGAACAATTAAATGTCGCGTGAACTTAATCACCGAAAATCATTTTTTTGGCAGCCGGACGCCGAAACATGAAACAGCCATGAATTCAAATAGCCTTCTTAATCCTTCCCTACGTAAATATCGTATAATTTAATGTAAAAAAAAAATAGCATCATATCAATAACGCACTCGGTGAATCATTAAAATAAAATAGCCACTGCACCTCGAGTATATTAATTAGTAATTCTTTTCAAGGAACCAGTCAACGCTAAAAAAGCAAAATTGCAATCGAGACTGCAAAGACAAAATAAACGCCCAAGGCCACCAAGCTTATTCGGCGCCGTGAACTCTCTCCTAGGAGGTGTAAGTATTCTTCGTAAATCCACAAGAAGCGCATCATAATGAAGTAATCTCGCTGTGGTTTTTTCCAGACCGTAGTTGACACCTTTACCGCATACAGAAATCTTTCTAGATTGGTACAAGGAGCATTTGCGCCTCCGAGGCCGGTTCGTAGATTTGTTGCGACATTTATAGCACGAATTTTGTGATTCATTTGAACCTATTTTCTAGACCATTGGAAATCAAACAGCACCAACGAATGGGACCACGTTTACATTAAGACAAGCTTTAGCTTTGTTAGAACGAAATTACCGAGGATTGAGGAGACTTTTCGATAAGGAATTTACCAGAGCTTTAAATGTAAGTTGGTAATTTTTTGGTTTTTCAATGAATTTTCTCTTATTTTTTTACGAAATATTTCCAAAATGTTTTCATCCTTATTATACATACTTGAAAAATTTATTCAACAAAATTTAATTATTGAGTGAAACAAAACAAATATTGCTATTGCAATTTTTTGAATTTTTAATAAAATTCATCTCGGATTTAGTATGAATTTAAATACTTTCTGCAATGAAAAATTATTACATAGTGCCGACATTTTTTCAAATTTGGCCTGAATTAAAAAAAAAAATTGCATCAGTTGGTTAATTACTTGAGTCTTCGAATAAAAGGAGAATATTTATAAGCTCCTTTTTTTTAATTGCTATAATTCGCTGGGGAAATTGAGTAATTAAAATAAATAAGAAAATGTCGTAAAGACACCTTTGATGGTTAAATACATTTTCATGATTTTTATAGAATTTTTAAAATTCATAGGATAATTGCAACAAGAAAAATTCCAAAGTTTAATAAATTAATGAAATTTGGGTTATAAGGCATTTAAAGCACTAAAAAATACAAAATTCACTATGAAAGTTAAACAAAAAAATTTGTCACCACCAATATCCTCACGAGAGTCCCTTGAACTTTCAAATTTCCGGTCACTCAACATGATTACAATTTTTTTAATGATGTTAACAAGCAACTCAGATATTAAGAAAAATAATAAACTGCGATTTCTGAAATTTTAAAAATCTTCAGAATCTGATTAAAAATTTGCTTTACCTTCTGGATCAAATTGCAACTTCAGAAGCCTTTTTTGGAGTCTTAAAATGTAGCAACTCGCATATTACAAATTTTCAGAATATTTTTTCTCATTTTCGTAAGAAATCTAAGATAATTTAAACCACAGTAAAAACACTTGGCGTTTTTTGAAGTCTTTTTCTTTACCTCGAGCTTCATTTACTCTCATTCTATAAAATTTACAATTTTTGAAGTGAAATTGAATTTGATATGTTTTTAATAAACGAATATTTCAAAAAATTGCAATATGTGTTGCCTATTTGCATTAGTTAGGAGATTTTTCTATCAACTGTACACACAGAATATATGTAAATAATAAACAACTCTTATTCATTGTAAATATCTCATTTCAGGACTCTTTTGCCAACGTTTATCAATTCCGAAAAGAGCTAAAGGGATCGGCGAAGATGTTTTTAGAATATAGAGGAAATGCAATCAGATGATATTAACTTCAGTCAAGTGTTATTTATTTCCAACGTGTTTTTTTTTTTTTTTTTTGTTAAATTATTTACCATTTATAGTTTTTAAAAATGTTTCATATAAAAACAAGAAACTCGAAAATTTTTCAAAACCATGGACAATTTGGTTTTTAGTCAAAAATATTTAAAAAACTGGTAAATTTCTAGAAAGAAAATAAATTGAGATACTTCGGAGAATATTACAAATTTTGGAACCACTACTATTTTTTTCATAAAATTCACATTAATTTTTTTTTATGTACGCTTATTTAGTTCGATTTGTATCCTCAAATTGAAAAAATACCTGAAATTTCTTAGCCTCTCTGCTTTCTATAATTCGTAATATATTTTTAAATTTAAAATTTGCCATTTGTCATTTTTCCATTTACGTAATTTTATTATACGTTTAGTTATTACTGAACTGCTCAATTTTTTCTCGTGTCACATCGAGTGCGCGTAATTAATAAATATTTTTTTATACGTGTAATTTGATTTTTTTAGCTTTCACTTTGCGTTCCTAAGTCTACAATTACATATCATTTTAGTTCATAAAAACAATAAGTTAATAACCAAGTAAACACGCCTCGTAATGAAAAACTCATTTATGATGATATATATTTTACTCTCACTGGTAAAATTCCGGACGTTACAGACTTAATTTTGGGAGCCGTATGAACATTAAAATAATAACAAGGATTTTTATATTTATTCCTGGATTGATATAATAAATAACTTCGTGGCTCGATGGATCTTTGGTATGTTATTTTTAAAATGATATAGATAAAATGACCAATATTTACCAAGAACCAACTGGAATCTGGATTTCTTGGTTAAATTACTCAAAGAAATGTGTTTATCAGATTCCAGATGTTATTTGTGTAACATTTATGAGTATTCCGGGGTAATCCAAAGATAATGAAGAGAATCGAAATTTTTCCGAGTTCGCTCACAGTGACAAGAAATCATTTTTTGGTAAAATAACACTATTGTTTTTAAGATATTATATTTTTATCAAAAAACAAGCTTTTTTAAATTTTTGAAAAAATCCCCAAAAATTGAAAAATTAATTAAAGCAAATTTTGATTACAGGACCACAACATGTTTTTTTTTTCAAAAATTCAAATTTCAATGTCCAAGCCAGATTTTGTGAAATTTCCGCCATTTTCCAGTACAATGACCTTTTCCTATTCTTTTATTGTGAGGTAAAACTTAAATACCTTCCTCATTGTGGTCGCTACCTTCATTAAGAATTTTTCAACGACCACAAATATCCTCCCAAATTATCAAAAATTCACTCCAATCCCCACCACCTTAAAACTACAACCATCACTCAGCGGTAATTTGGGAAGTGACCGATTACGCTACGTGCCTCCAAACAATGCCAACAAGCTGAACAATTTATCAGTAAGGTAATCGATCCCGTATAATTTTCAAAAACGAACAAGTGTAATTCTACCTAATGACGATACAAATTAATGTCGACATAATCTCGATATGCACCTCTTTAACGTTCGACCTTCGGTGACAAATGCGGGCGGCACGTTCTGCGGTATTTTTTTTACCGCTATATGCGATAACACGTGTTCAAGGTATTTTGTTTATTTTGATTCGTGTTCCAGTTACCGCCAGCTTAGATTTTTGGTTGATTTTTAATCACCGTAAAGCTTAATGATGAAATTCCACGATGTTCGTTCGTGTAATTACCACCTGACGCCATATCAGGTTACACGAGATGTCGTTTGGTGTCGCTGATTGATGAGATAATTATTTTTGAAATTATATCGATCGAATTACCATCTCGAAATTGACGAAATTGCTGAAAGAATTCTCAATTTACCATCCTCTACAGTCTCGAGAATTTTTAATCTTACAATCAACGGAAGAGGAAGCCTGCTATTTCAACCTACTTCTCACGCCGAAACCAATTCGTCTATTGTGTCTGGTAGACATGTGAGAAAAATTAACGCAAATTAACAGATCACTCCTTCAGGAAAAAAATTCCAGAAAATTCCACCTGCGCAAAATCACATCTTATAATTCCGCAGAAAAAAATTCAAACATCCACCTCCGCGAAACCTACATTCATCCATCGATAAATCATCGTGATGCAATTCGAATAGAAAAAATTCTTAAATTCACCAAGGGAAACGTCCGATAAAAATTATGCAACCGGTTCGTGTAAATACGATAAATTCGAAAAACTCGCAAAACCAGTTCGAAATATTGTTAGGTGATAAAAAAGCGAAAAAATTAGATACTGTTTTTGCGCTTTTAACGGTACGACCGCCTTTTAGGTCAATGACGATTAAATGTGAATTTGAGGGAAACACGTGGGATAACGACGAATCACAATAGAACGCTGGTGCAGTTTCGTCTTCAATTAATACATCCCGTACCTTGGCTAGATGAATTGACAGATATCGCTGGTTAGTAGGTAGGTCTAGGATAAATATTCGCGAGGCTCGGACTAATTAAATACATTACGTATTTATTTCACTATTACTCGTTCGGTTTGCTATAACGCTAGAGGAAATTCGCCAGATTCGTTCTGTATTCTAATCGAATAACTTTCGCATCCAGACGCTATTTAGTTTTTCAATCTTTCCATGCAAAAATGCGAGCTAATTTATTCGTCGTCGGGGTGATTGTGTTCACGGTGTTTTGGTGCGCGACCTACGCTAAATCGGTGTTCGTAAGTAGAACTTAATTTTGTGTAATTTTCCTCGTTATTAGTACGTAGAATTTTTAATTTTTCCACGATACCTTGATTATTAATGCGGATTACGAGCATACGCGTTTATAAGAGGATTAAAACGAGCTATGATATTTCAAATATTGCAAAATGTTTTTAATCACGACGCGTCGTATTTAATATTTCTTTAAGTACATGGTCACATTTTGTTTAAAATTTCCATAAAAATTCCAACATTTAATCGAGATTTCGTTTTTTAATACGATGAGTGTGTCGTGTTGTGAATCAGCCAAAACTTTTATTACGTAAGGCATTTACTTCGATATTCTCTAAAACAACTCTTTTGCAAATCATTGAATACGCATTAGGTAGCTTTACCGGTTTTCTAAATTATATAAAATAAAAGAATTTTTACACAATTATCTTCCTGCAGTTTGGATTCCACGTGGATCACGTGGAAATCGCATCGAAAGCGTTGTAATGACGTTAAATTATCATTTAGAATATGCCAATCGGGAGTAAATAATGTTTAAAAATTTGATTTGAAAGAAGAAATCATTACTATGATATGATTTCCGATAAACAATTATCCAAAATGAAAAAAATCAGTAAAACAATCTAGATAAGATACACAGTCGAAAAAATGACACTTAGTTTGAATTCAGCTACTTTTAAACCTAACAATCGATAAACATGACGACTTTTTATCATATTTTCAAATTCACCCTCCCCCTCCATATCGATGCATTCAATCAAAAAAATAATATGAAATTCCAATTCAGCATACTCTCAAACCTAACAATCGATACACATGACGATATTTTATAAAATTTCCAAATTCACCCCTTCCTCCTCCCCCTTAAAAGCACACGATTAGAAAAACAATATCAAATTCGAATTCAGCATGCTCCTAAACCTAACAATCGATATACATGACAACTTTTAATCAAATTTTCAAATTCATCGCAACCCTCACAAATTCCTCTTTCAACCCCTCATTTTCCCAAAAGGATATCCCCATTCGATGGAATGTTAAACTTGTCACCATTGAAAATTTCACGATTACAAACGAAATTTGAAAATTTTTTATGGAAATGTCGCTTCAAGATACTTGTAACATTTTCAATTCATCCGCAGGAATATATGTGGGGATAATGATTTAAGGGAGTAATTAGGGGAGTAATGAGGAAAAATGATAAAAAATCGTCATGTATATCGTTTGTTAGGTTTTTTGGAGTGCTGATTCCGAATCTGAGGTCAATTTTTGTGTAAAATAGAATGTGACTATATAACCTGTGATTTTTACTACTTGAACGTCAATTTTTCAAAATAATTTTCATCCAAAAACTTCAAAATTTATCAAAAAATCATCGCATCTGTACCAAACTTTAACTCATTTGTATGCATTATCACATAGAACATAGATGAATTCAAACCAACACCGAGCGAAAGCTTCATCAGAATAAAACGACAACAAACACCAGACCCAACGGATCAATTTTTCAATAATGTCTTTCAAGTAATAATCTTTTTCGACTTTTCGCATCTCTTTACACATTACATCACGAGTATTAATTGCAGATTCCCATCTCGACGTTGAACGCCGTTAATGAATTAATCAAAAGTACCCGACCGGTGATAAGAAGAGCTCGAGAGCGAATCCAACAGCAATACCAAACATGGCAGCAACAAAATAACGGCAATAATGGAAATAGATTAAGACCCGTTGGAAGGGATTCCAGCTAAAAATGGCTTTCTATAATATATCCCAAAGTATTTAATTATTTAAGGTTTTAGTTTCTAAGGTACTCGTAAGTTTTATTATAAAATTTCAAAACGTTTAGATATTTTCATTACAATCAAAGACGTTTCGGCTTCAATAAATTCATGTTGAAAAATTTTAACTGAAAAATTTCGTAAACGTCATTGACCAAGCATATAGGACACAGCGTGATGGAATCATAAAATAAATGCAATCTTTACGGGGTACCGAGGACAGAAAACATTGAACGATTATTGTTCGCTTCACAGCATCCTTTGAAGTCTTCCGAATTAACTTCTTTGTTTTCGTATTTTTTACATAAGTAGTAGTCAAAACGATCAATGTGTGAATCAATGAATATATACAATAGCGCCTTGAAAACAGGAGGATAACGCAACCTTCGATATCACAGGGTTATATAAATTGCATACTTGGTTTATAATAAAGGGCAGTTTCAATGCAAAATGTATCAAGATAGGATGCAACTACTGCTCTTTGTTTCCAAGATGGAAACCGGTTCGATTAACGTTTTTTGTGATATTCACACAGCGTGAAATTTTTCCTTCATTTTAGTCTCCATCTTACTTCGATCGAGAAGTGTATTTTAAGTTGTCTACGTTGATGGTAATTTTACTCGAAAACAACAAATTACTTAAAGTTGATTAACTTACTATTTTCTTGAATTCGATTCAATGATGTGTCTGTTTATAGAATTTAACACAGATCTGTGCAATATTTTGTGCAGTCTGGAGCCAATTTTCAATTTATTTCTGCAAAAAATTACAATTTTTTGATAATTATTATTTCCTGATAAAAATTAAAATAATTGGAATGCCAATGGTCATAGCCATAAAGCACAATATGTTTAAAAAAATTAAATAGATAAAAATTCCGTAACAAAAAAATGCATAAATTTCCATCTTTTGCTTTAAAAAAAATTAATAAAAAATCTGGCAGGATTGAAACAAAATTTCTTGGAGTGGTTTCAGAAAAGTGACTAATAGAACGAGTGAAAGTATTCAACCGTAAAATTCTGTAGGAAAAATAGGTAAAATTTCAACGAAAAAGTTCACGAAGTAACAAATCACATTACAATTTTATGCATGATTGAGTTATTGAAGAAAAATAAGGGGAAAAAATTCAAAGTAGGCAATTATAAATCTACAAAAAAAATTAACTTCCCATAATTCACTTCAAAACTTCACTTTGGAAACCCATAAAAGATCATTGTTTACGAGTTTTGAACCAAAACTTAAAACATGGATAATGTGACCAGGTGTAGCAATGGTAGGAGAGAAAGGGGTAAGAATCTCGTACTTTTTCATCGGAAATCAAGATATTGAAGAATGACAAACGATATGACGTCACAGAAGAACAACATAGGTTGCATTCAATTTAAAAAAATAATAATAAAAAAATATATTAAAAACTTTTTATACATTTTTTGAGCTAAAAAGTGAAAAAAATCATTTTTAAAAATAATTTATTCTAGATACGATTTTGCAAACATTTACTTAATTTATGGATCAATATTTAAAAAAAAAAGTCAAAGAGAACTTTGAAAAAAATCACCTGTCATGACTTCCCAATTATCTAGTAATTTTACTGTTTTCCGTAAAATTTCAGCGTATTATTTGGTGCAGGAAATTTTTTACGATTTTTCAACATCATATTGAGTAATTTCTAAGAAAATTGATGAAAATTTATACGTATTTTGCGAATCTCCGTAAATCACGGAATTTCCTCCTTGAAGAAAATGATATATTGAATTTCAGCAAAACAAAATTGTTTTTAGCTCGAGGGAAAAGGAAGAGGAAGAGAAAAATTACTGTAAAATGAATCATATCTTTTTTTTATGCAATATAATAAAAAAATAAAAGGAGATTTGCTCACGATTTTAAAAAATTTTATAGAAAGAGAAAATATAACAAAAAATAAAATGAGAAAATGAAAATTTATCTGAAAATAATTATCAGTGCGTAAAAAAATAAACTTTTTAATGGACAAGTTTAAAAAATTTTTTAAATGCATAAAAAATAATGAAAAAGATTTTATACGAAGACGAGCATTTTACTGAATATAAAAAAAAACTATACAGGTCAACATATTGCATGTTAATGAAGGGTTACACTCACAATTCCAAAGAATAGATGGAATAAAGGTGAATGAACCCGATGCATGATCTACTGTTGATGCATTGTGAATATGAAAATGATACGGGTACTGACATCAATCTTTTCAATGACACTTTCAAAATACATATTACTTACAAAAATAAAAATAACAACGAAAAAATTGAAAAAAAAATTACAAATATGATTACGCATCTTCGAAGAAAATGAAACCCGTTCTTTAATAAAAAATAAAATCAAAATTATTCGACCCGGAAAACCCATTACAAATGACTCATACTTGTACATCTCAAGGTGCATCTCCCGAAGCTATTCATGATCTGGTTCCCAGACCCGAAATTTTTTCATAACGTACAATCTCCAACTCTTTACTTTCACAATCCACCACCGTTACTTATTTCATCATTGCTAAAATGCATTTATATGCATCGCCAAATACAAAGAATGTCTTTGTTTTGCGTCGATGACGACGTTTGTAAACGTAATGGAAAAATTGAGAGCGACTTCGAGACGGAAAATTAGGAAATCACGTGTTTTGCGGTAAATACTGGTCGCAAATTTCCGCGAGATGCTTTTGCGTGTTTACGTACATTACGTTGTCATCGGCACGACCAGGGATCTCGACCAATGAGGAAGCGTACATAGGATAACAGTGGACTTCCTTGGCGCGGCGGTGCTCGTCACTTGAAATCTGGTTTGACCTTCTGTGGCGTTGGAAAAAGACTGTGAATGGATCTATGCTCGAAATCACCTGTGCAGTACGATTGGTGCAGTTGAGGAAGCAAGGCACAGTTTCGTCGCAGTTTAATTTTTCATTGAATTATAGTTATTCATAGGTGAGTACTTCTTTTCGATATGTGTATTTTTTGTATGCTTTTATCATTTATGAATAATAATTTAAATTGTACCTCAAATACTTTATCATTAGAATTTTTACATAAATGATGTTCCGGAAAATAAATAACGACATTTTTTAAATTGAATTAAAAAAATTGATTAATTTTTTGGAAATTAAAATACAAAATGTTTTTTTGCATAAAACGATTTTTTTAGTTTTGACTAATCAATTAATATTTTATTTGATCAATTTATTCGGTAAAAATATGAGGCTCAAAATAATGAAATTTCTTTCTTCTGAATGCTCAAAAAATAACAAATCAATTCTATAAACTAAGGTTACTGAAAAATCCACCAATCCGAATATTCTAGCACATTCGAATTGATGAACCAGTTTGAAGCCATATTTCCATAATACTTGGAAAATTCACGGTTTAATGCTCACGGCCACCGTAACATGAAAAAATCTCCATAAGCGTAATTTTCCACACCAAACGATAAGGCATTCGAATTTTTTTCATTTTTCAAACTAGTGGAACTAATTTCCGAACCTACAGATGGCAAAAAAAGTCGTAAAATCGTTGGAAAGTTACGAACACGTTTACCCATTCCCAACTCTTCTCCCTTTCTCGCTTCTATTATTCATAACACACCTCAATCAGCAGGTGGCTTCGTGTAATAAAATTTTAAAATGACGTATTCGCCTTTGATTCTTTCCATTTCAATGTCAAAGATCAATAAACCTTCTAGACTTATGTAACGTACCGATACGCATCAACACCTTCTCTCAATTGATAGAAAAATACCATTTCATTATATCAATATCAAGGTCAAAGATGTTGGCAAATTTGGCCAATGTTTTGAACTATCACCAACCGGTTGCAGTCATTATGCAAATTCCATCGACTCTCCGAGGTTGATTCCAATAATCGAAAAAATTTTTTGAATATCTCCACAATTCAGTTAAAGACTCCGTAAAACCGTAATTTTCATAAATATTCCGCCGCTGACCGGCCATTAAACCGGTAATTTCATTATGCGTCATGTCGTCGCAATTGTCGAGTTAATTGATTTTTTCAAATCCGGTTCGAGTACTTTACGCCGATAGATTGCAAAATACGACGGAAAAAACCACGAGTATTTTTCATTTTGAAATTCTTATTACAAACCATAATTTGGTAACCCGCATATAAGAATCTTAAAATTAGATGCTCTCATTTGTTACACTTGGTTTGGCGTACAAGTGAAAGGTGCGCCATAGGTTACCAACGAAGGTGTAATTGTGCAAGTATGACAGATTTCCTCCGACATGTGGCATGAATGAGCAGAATTCTTAAACGTTAGGGCATTGTTCCGAAGATTTAAGTGGTTAGATGGCCTTGTGTTTGTAAACAAAACAACATAAGGGTTGTTCGAGTGTTTGCCTCGATCCTAATAACTGGTTTACTTCGAGGGTTTGTAGATCATGTAGAATAAACGGTGTAAGGATGATACATTCCTTCTAGTCAAATATGTATATTCGTTACATCACCAAAATGTCAGGTAGTTAGATAAAAAGGGATCAAAAGGTAAGAAATGAACGCAAGATAACACGTTTACATTTTTTTCGAGAGGTTTTCTCTGACAAAGTGTCAAAAAATGCACATTTTTTTATAACTTCTCATTTCGGTTATCAACATTCAATTTTATAACAAAAAATCCAAATTTTACCAAAATTCGTTGAAAATTTCATTCCATCATAAAAATAACATCAGAATCGAATTCTGCGCTTAAAAAACATAAACAATCGATATACATGACGATTTTTTATCATTTTTCAACTCTCAACCTAGGAACCTACCCCCTCATCACTTCATACCCCATTTAAATCATTCAGTGAGCCCCCAAATGAACCAAATACAAGTATGATAATTTTTAGAAAAATCAAACGTAAATTATATCACACTTCATTAGATAATTCATACGCAGCATCTAATTATATTATGTACAAAACTATGAATGGGAGGGGGTGCAAGGGTAGGGGGCTAATAGGGGGACCAATTTCAAAAAATGATAAAATTTCGTCATGTATATCGATTGTAAGGTTTTCGAGGGTGCTGAATTCGAATTTGAGGTTAATTTTGATTTCCGATTTGTTCTACCAGAGTTGTCACTATAACTCGCTTGTTTCAGAGATTTAATTTGAATGTGACTAGATAAAATTGCCCAAATTGTTAAAATACGGAATGAATTCGACTACATGCATAAACTGAATCAATTTTTTGGTTCATTTAGCAATTTTTTTCACATATCGTAAACTCATAAAATTTCCATTTCGTGTAATACCGCCACGAGTCGCAATTAGACGTACGAAATAAGTGATACCGTCGACAAAATTCTGATAATTTGTGAGAACTACAACAAAGAATCGTTGTTTTGTTCTATATTGACTCATTTTTGACCTAAGTTATGATTTAATGAATTCATATTACTCATTTTTAATTCAACATTTCCACGAGTATTTTTTCACGATTACAATTTTCATGTTCGTTTGAAAAATTATTTCCTGAATTCCTTATCTTAGAATCTTGACTAGTCTGGCATCGATTCTGGCAAAATATTCGGACTTTCGAAACGTGAATTTAATTCTAAATAAGATAGCTCGTGATTTGAATACGTCTTATTCGTCTTAACACAAGAAGACGATCAGTTTAGAAAATCTACACATTCGGGCTCGTCACCACGTAATAAACTCACATAGGAATTTCAATTACAAAATACCCAATCTTCGTCGAACTACGTTTAATTCGGCGTCTCATAACATTTATACCTTCGATACACAATTAAAATCACCATTCTAGGAAAATACGCTTGAAAATCTCAAAAAAAATACAAATCGTGGAATCCTTGAAATATGGCGTATTTTAGGCCACATATCCATTCTAATTTACAACCTTATGACCTCGTTGTTGCACACCAATGCTGCCGAGAGTTATCAATTAGAAATTCAAAATTTCAAACCACTTGTTACCCTCCTCCTTCCCTTACTCATTGATTCTACAATATAAATTTCGAACGTTAATTATTGCTATTTTTAATTTTTGCGAGTTTCTTGTACCAGTTTATATGATAATTGATATTATTACATGACGTGTACCTGAATCGGTTCGTTTGTTGTTTTTTTTTTGCATTTTGTCATATTAATTAAACGATGTAACTACGAGGATACTTTGAAATTTAAATACGCGGTTTAATTAACATATAAGGGCGTAGGTAGAATTTTTGTAATTTAAAATCCAAGATAACAGACAGAGACACCTATAAACTCAATGAACATTATTGGATGTACTCGACAACAACAATCATATTTTGTAACAAAAAAAAGAAAAATTACACCACTTAGACTATCGATAACAACATTGCGCAATAGCTTGGTAATTTAAATACATTAATAACAAAACGTCTCTCGTTGGCTCGTCGCAATTGAAATTACGTCATTAAAATACATTCCTTGTAGTGAGCTTTTACCATTATATTTTATAAAAACGACCAATTAATCTTCTACGAAACGGAACCGCTCAACCGCTATTCGTTCTGATTATAGTCATCTTTCTCAAGATTGTTCACATTTAAGGTAATCTTTATGTACTTTTCATCACCCTTTGTACGTTGTGCTCGAGGAAACAATGAAGTTCCACTTCTTCTGAAGGTTTTCCAAGAAAAAAAAACTATAGCGAGGTAATCACTCGCGTGTTATCTTGATATTTGAAAGAAGGTGAAAAAGGTATAAGGACGTGATAACGATTATATTTTCATAAACGTGGTAATATTTTGTAATGGGTCTTTTTACAACGAGGAAGAAAATATTTCTACAAAGAAAACAAATTAATACGTGGATATTTTTCAACAAATGGTAATTTTGAAAAATTTACCGAATTTTTGACTACGTAATTCGTATTTCCTTGAGTGAAACATCAAAATAAAGTAAATTTCATTGTATTCTCAAACAGTCGTTTTGTTTTTAATGTCGGAATGAAAAAACAGAAAATGGTGGCTTGTTTTTATCGATTTAATGGGTGAATAATTTAACGCTTTTTTGTGGTAAAAATATTAAAAAATTGAAAAATTGAATAAATTTTTTCCTGAGTGAAAAATTTAAGAAAATAAATTCCCATAACAACAAAAGAATTTACAAATTTTGAAGGAGAGGTGGAGAAATGAAGAAATTTCAAAACTCTTATCATATGTACAATATTCTTCAGCTGAAAAATTTTCCCGATTTGAAATGAAATTTTTTCAAGTAAAAAATAGGAGGGGAGGGAGAGGGGATAAAAATATAACCATAAAATTTAAATGACTCTTGAAAATTGAGAGCAAAAATTAATTGATACGGTTAAAAAAAATCCAATTTACTACTTCACATAATAAATTGCTTCATTTTTTCAGTTCATATAACTGGCCCCCCTCCCCCTTTTAACCTTTAAAAATAAAATTTCCCTGAGATGCTTTTTTTAGTTTTATTTACGAAGTGCAAAACATTAAAGATGATTAGCAATGAGAATAAAGTTTAAAATTTGAAAAATTAAATCAGTAAAAAACAGAATTTAAATAAACATAAAATAAAGTAACCAAAACTACGATGAAATTTACAAGCCAAATGAGATAAATAAAAACAATAAAATATTGAAGAAAATGTTCAAAATTAAAAAAATTAAAGTTATTAAAAAAAAACTGAAATTAAAGATGAAAAAATATTATTTTAAGGAAGAGGGAGGGAACAGTTAATAAACAGTCAAGAATCAGTATCAAGTAGAAAATTAAACAACAAATTATTTATTAGTTTTCTCAGGTTCAGACGTCGAAAAGGGGAGACGCAAGGGGGCATTTTGCCCAGTGCCCGGATTTTTGGAAAAAGTTCAGAAATTTTCAAATTATTTAACAAAATACTTAGGCAAATTTCCCCCAATTTTTTCATTTGATGTCATAAACAAATTGACGAGGGGAGCTCAAAATATTTGCCCTAAACCCTATTTCACCCTCGACGGCTCTGCCTTCAGGAATCAATAACTAAATAAAATCTTTTTTTTGAAAGGTCAGAGAAATAATTTCATTTGTTTTTATGAATTCTAATCTCAATTGAAAATTTCAAGAAAATCATTTTCCCACAAAAATCACTAAATTTAATTAATTTTTCAAAAATACTTCCACAAATATTTCATCGAAAATTTCTTTCTTACCACAGTGAGCTCAAACCTGTTGACCCCCTCCCCCCCCCGTTCTCGTAATCTCCAGTCTAGTATCATCCATCAATTAAACAATCTAACCGCAAATTATTACCTCAGAAAGTAATTAATGATACGAGAGAGCTTTGGAATTATCGATATTCGTTTCAAGGTGTATTTTAAGACCAATGAAAAACATCAGTGGTTTCTAAACATCTTCTTGACGACTTCCGTCGATAAGTAATTACCCGTTAATTACCGGATTAAAACTATCAATGAGTCATCTCAGTATAATTTTACAATCCCTCGGTTGAAAATATTCGCGCGTGTGATGACGTAATTACCCGAAATTCTCAACTTTTACGCGTGTACGAAAACGCAAAATGTGTGAAATTTAAAAACCAGAAGGTCGTTTGTCTTCGAGTACCTCTCGAGCTATAAAACCTCGTTCGAGTAATTCGCACACCATTGTAGTAGGCTTTTCATTAACACGACTAAGCACGATAAATATTACCGTGTATTTCCACGTAATTACGAACCGGTTGGTGGAATTTTCTTCCGCTTTTTTTGGTGCATTGGCGAACGTATTGAGAAATCAGCGTTGTGAAAATTGAAGGTTACTTGTGTTTCAGACGTTCACGAGACAAGACATGAAGAACGCTATTTTCGTTTTCGGTTTACTCGCCGTTTCCGCCGTCGTTTCGGCTCGTCCAAATGATTTGCAGAATGTTTACATCGAAGATAATGTAAGTACTTTTGTTACTTATCACGTTTCGAAACCTGTAATTAAAGCTTGGCTTATGGTTTAGCACCGAGATAATGTTGTTTTGATGGGGTTTTTCTTATACGCGAATTCCGAGTTAAAAATTAATCCATTGTTTGGTGGTAATTTCGTTTGAGTTTTGGATATTTAATTAACAACAGTTGTTATTCGAATTGCGAGAATTTCAATCACCGAAGGTTTCGAGTTTATACAGTTGGAAATTAAGGAAGACGTAGATGTTCAGTGAGGGATCAACGAACTGCGCATAAAAGTATATTCGCAGTCTAGCCCATAATTTAAAATCATCTTCGGAGTAATAAAAAATCCACATAGCAAAACAACACCGCCTTAGCAATCGGAACCGGAACAATATTCGCGTAAATAACCAACGAACCGGTTTCATGTTTAGATGCGTGAGCATCGAGTATAAGCCTCAGTTGGGTTTCCCAGTTGGCTTTTGAATCATCGGTACGAAATTAGATCAAGTCTAAGGTGGAAAATTCTGTTGGAATTCTTCGAAGTGAACCGAGAAAGTATGCCAATTAAAGATAAAAATCTGCATCGAGCTCGCCAAGTACAAAGTCGTGACTCAGAGAACATCTTGATATGTGGATAACCTCGATATCTCGTGATTTAGGGATTTTCCAGCGTTATTGTTGAAAAACAAGTTTAATGTTTTTTTCGTAGGAAATCCCTTCGGACAAGAAAGTATTGAAAAAAGGCGTCTCCGCTAGTTTCGGAGGTTACCACGCTTCAGCCGGACTCGGAGGTGGTCCACAAGGAGGCGGTTTGTATGCCTCAGCTGGTGTCCCGGAGGCTGGAGCTAATGCTGGAATTGGATCTTTCGGTAATGCCGGAGGTTACGGTAATGGAGCAGCTTCGGCTAGCGCCGGAGCATCTGGTTTTGACTATGGTCAACAAAGACCCCCTTATCAAAATGGAAACGGATTCTTTGATCGGATTTTCGCCGTAAGTACTCTTCAAGTTGACTCGAAACTCTGGAGCCCATGATTAACGTTTTTACTTTCCAGATCCCCATCAATGTCTTACATTCCGTTAACGATTACGTGAAAACCAAAGGTAAGTTGAACTCGGCTCCTCTTGAGTGACCATTTGTAACACATATTCGTTAGCTTCTCAAGGCCAAGGCGTGTACGTCGAATCAGGCAACGGTAACGCTGGAGCAACCGCTGGTCAAAACGGAGCCGCCGCCAGTGCCAATATCGGTACCTCGCAAGAATTAGACACCAGATTCGGTGGTAACGCTGAAGCAGCTTCTGTATCCGGCTCATCGGCTTCAGCCTCATCTGGAGCATATGCCGGTAGCAGCGCCAGCGCCAGTGCTGGTGTTGGACCTGGTGGCGCATTCAAAGGACCCGGAGGACGCCCAGATTACGACAGAATATTCAACGTAAGGGCTTTTTTGGAGGAGGAGGAGTTTGAAGTATCTTGAAACTAATTGACGTTTTTTTGCAGATTCCCATTTCAGCTTTGAAATCGGTCAATGATTTCTTGAACGGTTAATTGAAACTTCCACCTATTTTTTATTTATTCATTATTTTTTTCTCTCTTTTCATATATTTCTTAGACTTTTCATTATAAGTTTAAAGGAATAGATGTGATAATTTTTTTTTCTAATTTTATACTAATTGTATGTGATAGTTAAATAAGTGATCGTACTACTCGGAAAACTTTTTCGTTTACTCAAAATCTCAATACGCAAATTGACAATCAAATTATGTTACCTGAATAAATTCGAGTTTAAGTACAAATGTGACTTAACCTTAAGATAATTTATTTCGTAATAAACGCCATTTTTTTATATCCATTATTGGCTTTCTATTGACCTAATAATACTTAAAGAGACAAATATACAATTACACACTTCAGGCAGCAATTCTTTGCGATATTTACTAACTCGTTGAACAACCTACCTGTCTTAATCACCGACAACTTATCAAGTCAACGAAATCATTAAGGCACGTGACAAGATTTCAAAATTTAATGGGAAAATCCGGAAAATGGAACTTCCTAGTATGAAAATATTAATAATCGTATCGATGGTAAAAATGTAAACAGAATATGAAATTTTATAAAGTCGCGTGCTTCTCAGAAGATAATAAAAATTCTGGGTAAATCGTAAAAACGTGCGTCAATTTTACAATCGCTAATTCGGCGACAATATTCGTAGTACGTCTAAAAATGATAAATATCCGATAAATCGATAAAATTTATTTATATTCGAATATCGTCTGATTTCTTCAACGTTTTGCAATTATGGATGTGGAGTTTAATTTGATGCGTTTAATTCTTTCGCGATGAGATAATGCAAAAATGTCATAAAGATGTTTGTCGCCCTTCTTTGAAAACAATAAAAACTGCGCAAGTTTTCAAAAAATATCGTAAATTTTATCTGGTTGATGTATGAGTAGACTATGCAGGAAAATGAAGGCTGAAATTTTGTGAAACAATGCTGCCTATTATTTTAAAGCGAAATTTCTACTTAAAAGAATTATATTTTTCATGAAATGTATTCTAAAGACATTATAATTGACAATGGAGCCTGCCCAAGAACACAACTCAAATTAAAAAAAAATTTGTATCTTGAATATGTCAAAAAAGTCCTCATAATCAATTTTCAGTTTTTTTGACGATTTTATGAAAATTAAATTATGCTCGTTTTTACGTATTGAAACATAATACTTTTTATCAAAAATTCGTCCTCATTTTACAAAAAAATTTTCCATCATAAAGATGCTATATTTTTCTTTTGATTTTCCCAACGCAGATAATAAGACTTGAAGTACTGGAATTCACTTCGATCACCACATTCTGTGACATTTTATTGCCTAATACACTTAACTAAAAATTACAAGTACACAAGAAATCGTAAGAATTACCCACATGAATTATTTTGCAAATTTAGAGCACATGAAATTACTTATAAATTAAACTAATAATTCTTTTTGTAATGACCGAGAAGACCTGGTAGTTGGGATAAAAAATTACTCATAAAAAATATCTAAAGAAGCGCCTCCCAAGATAAAAAATCACTATTTAAAAGAAAGCTTCGAAGTGAGAAAACCACTCGGTGTATTTTTCGTATGTAAATCGCGAAGTGAATTTTAAAATGAAGGCGATATTTGTAATATTGGGTTTGTTAGTTTTCGAGACAGGTTTGGGAATCCCAGTCGATGATTCTGGCAGAGCAGCGGCACCTCGTGTCGATGTGAATAACAAGCATACCAAAGAAAATGTAAGAGTAAGTGTTTCTTCAGCAAATGTTATTTTACGAAAAGAATTTTTTTTAATTCATGAACTCTTTATTTACGTGTAAAGTAAATTTTCCATTATTTATTTATTATACTTTTTAAAATTTAGCAAACCGACGAATCACCTACGTCGCCTAGTGACATTATCATTAGCACCACCGTGAGTATTTAGATTATTCTCAACCTCAATTACAAATTAAAAGTACCTTTAAATTATTCTAACTTTACCTACTGCCTTCACCTTCTCAGCCTACCGACAACTACACTACTGAACCTGACATCACCAATACCACCCACAAACCTGTTAACGAGACCGAAGAATCTGTGTTGGTGACCATCACAAATGAATGGGAGCTGTTTCCAATAATTAAAAATATTGTAAGCAATTTTTTTCAATTAAAAAAAATTTTGAAGAATTCGAAAAATATTCGACGTTTTTGAAATTTACTTGCGTCGATAGATTGAAATACTTCGAGATAAAGTTCCAAATTTTGGATAATTCGAGAATTCCCGAGCAGTCGATGACTTCATAAAATCTAAATATTTATTTCAAGAAACACCTGCGAGAAGATCTTTCAATTTCAATCATATGAAGCAGTAATGCACTTTTATTTAAGATGCACAATTTTTATTTAAGTAGACAGACCCGTATCAGTATTACTCTTCGAATTACCAATTTTTTATTTTAAACAAAGATTTTGTGCTTTTTCATAATTTTATAAATATATTTGTAACGAAATTTGAAAATACGTTGATTTGTATATTCATTATAGATAGATACCCCCTTTTGCCCCTCCTATTCATCTAAAATTCAAAATTCAACACCTCATCAAAGAACCATCATTCGACTCCATCATTTCACCGAGTTATCATTTTGGGGGGGGGGAATTCTCGTTTGTGAATTGAACACATGACCTGGTTTTTATTTTTTTCGATGTAAGAATTTTTACTTCAATTGCGCATATTCGCCGATATTTTATTACTTCGAGCGCCTTAAAATTACGGACACCATAAAATGGCAGAAATTAGTGATATGAGCTGTCATAAATTTAAAGGGCATTTAAACTATTCCGAATCTGTAATAAATTAACCGAGATATTTCTATTTTCGCGTTGAAACGGAAAACCTTTCCATTTGAAAAAAAATCGAATTGTTTAAATAAAAACCTCTTACAAGGTCGGAAATTTTCACTAGATAGAGGTACTTTCAAGTGAACGGTTTATTTCGCGTAATTTTCAAGAAACCAAAATGAAAGTAATATTCGTGCTAATTGGTTTTTTAGTTTTCGAGGTAATTTCTGGGATACCGATAAGCGATTCTGAAAATAGTCAGTCATCGGAAAGCTACTTCGACGTTATAAAAACTAGTAATTCCAATGTACGTATTTTTTCACAATTTATGTTAAATTATTCCAAAAATATCTATTTACTCTTCATCCCGATTAAACTCTTTTGCAGAAAACTAACACCCACAAAAGTAATAGTTCAGATTCACCTGATAATTCAAACAACTCCGATGTAAGTTTATTGTTGTAGTTACTTGTCAACTGCGATCAAACATAATTATAAATTAACGTTTCTCTGAAATCCATCTCTTTTCCTCTTAGACTTCGCCGCAAAGTGGACAACGTCAGAACAATGTCACATATTTTCTTGATAACTCAGGTCCATCAATAAACAATTCAAAAAGCTCTAACGTAAGTTCATCATCTGGGAGTAAATACGTGTGATCTCAAATTAACAAATTTTTTCTGAAATCTCTTCTCCCCTCAGACATCGCAGCAAACCGGACAACGTTCGAGCAACACCACCTTCAAAGTTGATAGCTCAGGCTCACCAAATAATTCAAGTGGCTCTAATAGCTCCAATGTAAGTTTATCAACAGCTTTTAAATACAGAATTATCTCAAATTGACAACCCCCTCTGATATTAATCTCTTTTCCCCTCAGACTACACAGCAAACTGGACAACGTCCGAACAACACCACCAACAACTTTTCTAGTTCACCATATAATTCAAGCATCTCTAACGTAAGTTCGCCAACTTCTAATGTAATCACAAATCTACATAGTTTTACTGAAATTGATCCCCCTTTCCCTTCAGACTCTACCTTCACAATTTCCACCAAGGAAAATCTCCAACAACACACGAACTACAAATGCCACATCTTCAAATACAAACTCGACAAAAAATCAAACCAACTCACCCATTGACTTGGACCCAATCTACACAGACACCGAATATTATTACAATCCATTCTCCGATTATTTCGTTGTTTTTTCGGTTTATAATGTATTCCGTTGATGTAAGTATTCTTCGTATAATTAAACTACATACAACATCAGTTCGTTAATAATTTCAAATAGAAAAATTCATTAAAATTGTAACATTTTGCAGTTTTGGGACTACTTCACAACAGACTTCTGGATGTTTTAAAAATTTACTGGTGTGCAATTTTTCAACTATTTTTCTTCGAATGTTATAAATCTGTTTTATTTACCTAAGGATTTCGCCGATTTTACCAATCAACAGGACTACTGAATAAGAAAATAATTTAAGTATGGCGTGATTTTCATTACAGAGGTTCATGAAAAAGTAGGAGAGACATTACACAATATGCATTTAATTATCTTCAAGTAGGTACTAGGTACTACGAGTACTAACAATGTGCTTTTGATCTAAATTACAACTTGTAATTTTAGTTTTTTCATTTTCAAGTGTGATATCATTTCTATGTCTTTTTACTTTTCCCTATTTTTATAGTTATCAAAATAAAGTGATGTATTTAAAATTTACAACAAACTTTTTGATAACAAATGTTTTACGCTTAAGAACACTAAATCAAAGGGGGAACCTCATGATATAAACGCTACTATATTTTATCAAGGACATGTTACGTAGTAACGGTCGACTTGACATTTCTATGCCGGAGATAGCAATAGTAGGACTACACTGAATACTCAAGGTGTTAGATCTCAATTTTCTTGCTGTCATTCCTTGTTAAAAAGAACAACTAAATTTTGATAAAAACAAGAAATTGCCAAAATCCAGAGCATAGGAGAAAATTTCTCAAAAACGGCAACGAAATTCAAAAAAAAAGAACAAATGAAAAAATTGAGAGCAGATGAAATTAGAAAAGTGCCCAGACCAGAAAAAATTTTAAAAAATTGTCAAAAAAATTTACTTCATGGCAACAATGATTTTGAAACGCATCCAAAAGCCCCAAAATATGATTTATAGTTGTTAAAATAGTGTGGAATCATTCAAATTTCGTTTAAAATGACATAAAATTGCGCAAAATAATCAAAATGCCGTTAGAATTGCATAAAGGTGCATAATACTTGCACAAAAGTAATATAGAATGATTAAATTAACGAAAAGTTTGGTTAAAATTGCAAAAAACCGTCAAAATGTTGCTAAAATAGCTTGGAATTGATTAATATTTCGTTAAAATTGCGCAAAATTATCAAAATATTGCTGAGATTGATCAAAATGGCTCAATATTTGCTAAAAATTACATAAAAGCAGTTGAAATGTTGTTAAAATAGTTTTAAAATGATCAAAATTTGTTGTAAATTGCTTATAAGTGTACAAACTTGTCAAAATGTTGTGAAAATTGATTAAAAACGTTCAATATTTGCTCAAAATTGCATAAAAACTGTCAAAATGGTAAAACAGTGCAAAATTGGTCATAATTTATTTAAAATTGCACAAAACTGCCAAAATGTTAAAATTGATCAAAATTATTCAATATTTGTTCAAAACTGCATGAAAACTGTTGAAGTATTTGGTTTAAAATTGGTTTAAAGTGCACTAAATTGTCAAGGTATTATTAAAACTGATTAAAATTTATTAATATTTCCTAAAAATTGCACAAAAGTTGCGCATAAACTAATGAAAAATTTTGTAAAAACTGAAAAAAAATATCAAAATGTTAAAATTCAAATTTTATTTCAAATGTAATAAAATTACACAAAATAATCAAAATGGATTAAATTAACAAAAAATGCAAATTTTGCACAATTTTTGTGCAATTTTGAGCAATTTTAGACAAATATTAATCGATTCTAAACTACTTAAATGACATTTTAACAGTTTTCGTACAATTTTGAGCAAATACTGAGGAATTTTGAACAATTTTAACAACATTTTGATAATTTTGTGCAATTTTAAGTAATTTTGAACAAATCATGATCGATTTAAAACTGTTTTAACCACATTTTAACCATTTTCCTGCGATTTTGAGCAAATATTGAACAATTTTGATCAATTTTAACAACGTTTTGACAATTTTACGCAATTTTAAGCAATTTTAAACAAATGTTGATCGATTCTAAACTACTTTAACAATATTTCAACTGCTTCTATGCAATTTCTAGCAAATGCAGAGCAACTTTGAACAAGTTTAACAATATTTTGACAATTTTGTGTAATTTTAAGCAATTTAAATCAATTTAAACAAAATCTTGACGGTATTTATGAATTTTTCATCAAATTTGAACAACTTGTACAAACTTTAATCATTTTTAAGTAAATACATACTGCGATTTAAAATGAATTTTTCATGGATGGAAAATAAGTTGAGTGAAATTTACGAAAAATAATGACAAATCGTAATTTCATGATCTGGAATTGGTGATCATCAAAAAGCGTTCGAAGGCATCAAAAAGTGACCGATTCCAGGCCAGCAAAAACCCGCAACATACTATTGAAATTATAACATATCTGTGCCCCTTCCACCAAAACATTATGAATTGCTCTATTGTCAAATTGCAGGAGAAAAATCGAGACCAAAACTTCGTGATTTTTGCTGATCAGTCAGGCGCTTCGAATAAGCAACCACATCGACTTCGCATCACCGCATAACCACGTACACGTTCTTAGGAGCAACTACACAACTTCACCAACACCAACTGGTTTGTGCATTTGCCTATACCACAAACCTCAGGCTGTGGTTTTCACGCCCCGAAGCAACTGCCTCACAAACGAAACCCATCGTATTAACACGTACGAAAAGCTATTCATGTTGGCGTTGTCGCCGGGGAAAAACGTCTTGGGAAACCAGTTAAACTCGAACTTTACGGCAATTATTCTCGTAGCACGATTTGTGTTTGTTACGGAAGTAGCACGACCTTCCTTCGGCAGCTAGATCAACCTTTAAAACCAGCTTGACCAGAGCGGGTTAGTTTCCTGTGTAGTTTTTCTCTCTCTTAATATAGAAAACTCGTGCTACAGAAGCTTTGATTTGAATTCACTCCGAAGAGAGAGCACTCTCTTACGCAAGTGTAACCGTACTGTTGACCTTTAAGTCGGCAAGTAGACAAACGCAGGCTTATGTGGAGCTTTATTACGTCGATACGAGGCGTTCGTGTTTAAACTAGTCTTATTTGCGGCTGATTTAAATGTTCGATAGAAAGTATAACGGTATACAGGTGGTTGCTTCGGACATCCATCGGAGTCTGCATTTACGTATCGGTTTTGTTATCCTATGACAAACGTGCATACCTTATTCGCCTAAGATGGCGCGATTAATCTCCATTATGTGTAATCGACGCGAAGCTGAGGTGTTTTAACATTCGATTTATTAATTACCCAATCTCAGCTTGGGCTAATTGATTGAAAACCCGATACGAGCTCCGCATGGAAGCTCGAAATGATTCGATGGTACATCGAGCCGCCAAAATGGATCGCACACGTATGCATCGGCTTCTAAACACATACGCTTTTTCTCTGCCCGGTGAACAGGAAATAGAGCAGTAATAAGTTTAATTTAGTAAAAATACGATATACCACGGCAAACGATAATAACATGGGAGAAAGTCAAGAGAGCGTGAATTGCATGACGGCTTCGAAGTTTCCGAATCCGAGCATCGGCAGTATTAGTGAAATAGTGCAACTGGCAATTCGAAAAATTCAATTTTCAATGCGCGAATAAGTGCCTCTACATGTCAATCGAAATCGACGCTTCGATCGAGTCGAGCTCGGTATGCCAACGTCGGCCCTCCGAAGCTTGCCACAGCAACGGCAATCACTTCTCCAGGAGCAAAAGTATCACGGATAGCTTCAAATTGAAACGCAAACCGACCAAACGAAGTAGCCGATCATGTTGCGGTGTATTTTCCATCTGCGTAAATATTCACGATAACTGGAACCAAGATTACGCGATACGTGAGTACTTTCACATGTTTTCTGTCAACGCGTCACCTCCGGGGGTTCATCTCCCTACCGTCGACGGTCGCGCATCACTAGTCGTATCATTGGACCGGGAACCCTTTCATAGCCCTTCTAAACGTATCCGATGCAAGGTTACCATTCTCGTCCTCCAGATTACATTACCTTATTATATCCTAAGGTCGGCCAAAAATACCGAAATGCGCCAAATTTTAATACAATTTAAATGCACAGAGAAAGTAATCAACTAGTTTGCACTGTTGACGGAAATACGGTATCTACACACCCGCTTTCTTTTCTCCGACCACCGTTCGTAATCTAAACGAGATGTTCCTATCATCAACGCGAGTTATATATAACGAGAGCGTTAAAATGTCAAATTCTTAATTAAATCTAATCCGAATCGAGTCTTAGTTCGAATACCGCGAGCCAAAGTTCCACAAGGTCACGATGACTCGGATCATTCAACTAGTGGATCGTTGCACAGGTAAATCTATTTCACCGTTTGTCGATTTTCCACATATTTTTCTCCAATTAAAATCACTTTTACTCGATATCGCATGCAAATCAATAAGAATTTTTCTATTTGTAAACTGAAACCTTCTGCGTGTGAATGAAACGATAACTCCGATAACTATATTTATCGCAGGTCAGAATGAGAAAAAAATACACGTAATAAAAATCCTATATGCTAATACGAGTTAATTAATCTAGTTTACTCATTAAGATATTCCTTCTATTACACAAGCACCTCGTAACCAATATGAAATCGAACGCTAATAAATTACATTTATGAAGTGATATCTACAATATGGCAGTTTTTCAATGATTCCAACAGCGAAATTTACGATCGAATATACGCGTGCATATCGCAGATTGAAAATAATTTTAATGTGGTTTATACGTGATATTCGATCTCGTAATGTTGCATTCAGAAACAATATCTTCCATACGTGGCGCCTACTGTATTTTATCAATGACTAAATAATAACTTTTCGACGAAACGTGACTGGATATTTACTGAAGTTTCATTTGTATCGAGAAAATAATCTCAGAATCGAGTTCAGCGTATCGAAAAACCCAACAAACGACATACATGTCGATTTTTCATCAAATTTTTACGTTCTCCCCCTCCCCATTCTATTCCCCACTCTACTTATTCCCCCATTTTCCTTCGGTTTTCGTTTAGAAATAGTGCAACGAAAGATTGTTTCAACGAAGTAGTTTTGAAAAGTATTATAATTTTTCCAAGCATAAAACTTCATTCCGATCGGTAGTACTGACAAAAAAGGGATGTGGTGGGGAAGAATGTAGGAGTGAATTTTCAGATGAAACGAAAAGTCCTCGTATTCACCGATGATAAAGGTCATTGAGACGCTAAATTAAAAATATTAGATAGTTTTCAAAATGCAAACAAACAGCGACATTAAAGTAATGTGGATGTGATGGGAAGGGGTGGGGGATCATTGAGGAGTGACTTCTCGAATAAAATTTACAACTGTAATATTGTGTACTCATCTTTAGAGCATTTAAACCAAACTTTAAGAATTGAAGATATATTTGAAAATATTTAAATCGGCACTAATATTTGAGAAGCGAACATTTTGGGGAGAAAAGTTGCAGAGGGGAAAGAGGAGTGAATTTTTAGATAAAATAAAAAATTTCTGTTTATATAGGTCATCAAGTTAATAGAGGTATTGAGCTAAGATGCAAGATTATTTCAAAGTTAACTTACAACTCTTGTAATTAGACTATGTAATGGGAATTTGATGGGGAGATTCGAGTGGAGAGGAGTGAGGAGGGACGAGGAAGGGCAAAAATTGTAAGGTAAGATTTAAAAAAAAGGCAATATCGACTGGCAAATTTTCTGGGATGATGAGTTTAATATTAAAGTTATCTTCAGGATATAACTCAATATTAGAATAATAGGAAGTAGTGGGGGTTCGGTTAGGAGCGATGGGGAACGATGGGGAGCGATGTGGTGGGGGTAGAATTTTACAATTGAAGTGAAAAATCGTCATGTATGCTGATTATTAGATCTTTAGGAGCACTGAATTCAAATTTGATATTATCTTTACGATACATTTGTTAGTAGGGGAGTAGTGGGAATTCAGTGGGGAGTAGTTGGGGAGTGAATCTCTCAATTATGATAAAAAATCGTCATGTATATCGATTGTTAGGTTTTTTGAGGTGCTAAATTCAAATTTGAGAATATTTTTACGATATATTTGTTATCACCGGAGTAGTGGAGATTTAAAAGGAAATAACTAAAGAGTAAATTTCACAATTAAGAAAAAATCATCATATATATCGATTTCTAGGTTCTTTGGGACGCTAAATCCTAATTTTCTATTGTCTTGGAAATATACCCACTCGTATTCGAGTTATTAGGCAATTTAGAAAAATGTTCTCATTTAAATACCACTAGAAATCTTCTATCTGAGACAAAATTCCATCTAATTGATTTTTTACAATAGTAACAATAGTATACTAATTCCCTAGCGTTTTTTTTTTCACCAATTGTAAAGTAATGAGTATAATAGTCAGTGTTTTATTTCATACAGACGTACAATCAAGCACCATAAAAGACAATTCGGTAACTGAGGTGTATTTCCTAATAACCCAATCGCGGCTATTCCGAAACCTATAAACGGTATCTTTTAAAGACTATAATATTTCAAATAGCATATCGTTTACCGCTACATTTAACAGAAGTGAGCGAAAAAACCGCAACGTTAAATCAATACTTAAAAATCGCTAATACGCCGGAAGAAATAACATCGGTGAAAAAAAAATGGCGAATTAAATTCAAAAAAACGTAAAACCGCATTTTGTATAATTACATCTAAAATACATTCTAAATGCCAGCGAGTTGTGATAATAAAGGGAATGATGAGTTCTACGGTGATGATTGTCTACTTAGAGAAAGTAGAATTACTACAATTCGCGCTTATAACAGTAAGTGAGGTCATCATTGTTTTTTTTGTGTAAACATATACATTCTCGCAATGTAATTACTTCACCAAAACACTTACGTTGGCCGTTTTTATCAACGGCGAAAGCAAGCGTTAAATTATACTACGAAATTTAATCGACTTTGAAAATTTTCAATTTTACGTTTCGGGCGCGATAATTAATTTATTATAACGCGCCTATATTTTTTACATCCCTTTGATTAATTCCCTTCGCGAGACAAAACAAAGCCAAGAAAAACAACGTCAATTTGACGAGTACAAATTTCCTTCGCGTAAATCACAATAAACGTTTAATCATCGAGAATCTCTCGTACATGAAATTAATCAAGTACAGATTTCATGGCCGGTTCGCATATGAACATAAACAAACGACCACCAAAAACGTGATAATATTTTATTAATCATCCATCTTCCATGTATCGTGTACTATTGAGTAAATATTACGTACGAATGGCATTGCAATCGAATTAATCCGCTATCAAAAATTCACTCGTAGAAAATTTTATCATTTAAATGACCGTTTGAATTTCACCAACGGAATGTATATTTCGTTTGTCATGGATACGTATATGTATTTTAATCCAATCGCATGTCCTCGACATATACTGTTGATTTTTCATCGATCGAATTGCAATTGTGGACGTTTCAGCTCGATGGGTATGAGAAATGCTGATCAAGGGGAGGATTGTAGGAGGGAGACTATGGAAATCAACGAAATCGCGAGTTGATAGTCCAAAAAAACAATGCCACCATTAAAACTGAGCTGGATCTTAATTGTTTTGATACTCAAACTGACGATGGACACCTTGGTTATGGCCATGAATTGTGCCATCTAGACGAGTATTACAAAAAATAATGAACTAATATGGTTTCGTTATTTATACGATTATTTCGAATAAATACGATAAATATTTTCTCATACTTGGCGCAGTCAAATCGTGATTGGAACAAGGACCAATGTATGGTGATCCTTCGTCGAGTTACGTAATTAGGAAAATAGTAGGCAATTTTTGGTTAAATTTGGGACAATTTAACAAGTAAAAATGAACTTTTAAAGTAATTCAAAAATGACTAGCTCTCGAGCCAAAACTATAAATTTATATTTGATTTATAAATGCTTTTAAAAAAATTGTTTTCAGCGTGAAATGTCAAAATTTACGTTTCTTCTGACAATTGTATCCTGTCAAAGTAAAAAAAAAATACAGATACAATGTACATAAATATTTTTAAACTGTTTTTCAATTCATTAAAGTCCCTTGACGTTGTTTTTCTGGATATGTCATAATTAAACATATCGTTTTCTTCAAAAACAGAAATATTCCGGTAGAAACCATGAAGGACAAATAAAGGGCAAACATTCTTCGTAAAATTTAATCGATTTTTCACCATAAATAGAAAACTTTTAACCGAAAATTACACAAAATTAAAAATGCTCGATTTAGCTCGTTCAATTATCAACATTAAATCGATATAATGATTTACGGTTGAAATAAAATCACACCTTAAGAGTTCCTAATTTAAAACTATTAAAATGACTTGATTAAAATTTCGATTTTGTATTTAAATACAGGATAAGTATACAACGCTGTAAATATCTCGAAGCAAGCTACTTTGGTATTGAATTTAAAGAATATTCTTTTAACTGACAAGAAACACGAAACTACTGTAGTTAAATTGCGGAAGTGGTGAAATTACAAGCACGCTTCATACATGATGTTGTTGTTGGTAACACTGATTTTCATTCAAGTGCGATTTTTGTCTTGAAAAAATTATTTTGACAAGTAACCAGCTACTAACAACATAGACTACACTAGCAATATCTTATTAAGAATTTCATACAAAATAATATTCAACAATTTAATTCCTTGTATAATGAACCATGCACATTGCACAGTCTATACCATCACTGATCAGAAGTGGGAGAATGGAAAGATTAGATCAATTACAGGAGGCTAAAGTTTTCAAGGAAAGATAACAGGAGAACAATTCGAGGATCGTCTTGTTTCCAGGAGATGTAGAGAAGGTCTTTGAGGGAATCCAAGAGGCGAAGTTGATAACGAATAATTTGCAATTTGGAACAAAGCATAAGGATGTGAAAAATAGAGGTGAGGACGTAAAAATAATCTTCTCTCATCTTTAATCAAGGGGAAAGGAAGGGAAGGGGAAAGTAGTGATAACAAAAAATTCATTCAAATAAACAAGCTGTTGAAGAATTCAATGACACAAAATTTTTTGAGGTCAATCTCAAGTAATTATGTTTGACTCTGGAAAAATGTATGACGTCATCAATACAATTTTGAAGCCCATCGATCTTATGAATGTTCAAAGAAAAATTTTGGTGATCTGACGAGAGGTAGAGGGAAATTAGAATAAATTCATAGGTGAACAGCTAAACAGTGGTTTCAAAATATATTAATATTTTTATAACGTTAGGTATATTTTTGAGCATTTTTCGGACAATTTTATAGCAATTTTTACCACTTTTAAAAATTTTTTTTTTGTGATTTTATAATCATACCTTTGGTATTCTTGAGTAAATTTTGTTGATTTTTAATAATCTTCGCTACTACTTTTTTTTGTATTTTCTTTTTCATTAATTAAGGTTATTTTTTTTCCTTTTTGATACGATTTTTTTCTTCTTGTGTTAGATCAAAGAAAATGAAATCCGTGATTTTTCATTATTTTTTTCAAATTGCTAGGTGACTTGTACAATGAAATATTTTATGAAGAATATGTTGCTTCAAACCGCAGGTTTTCAACTTGAAAAACTAATTAACGAATCTAACGACCCCTTAAATTTATGCAGTTGACGTCAAATGAGTAATTGCTAACTCTAACTATTAAAAAAACTGACTGAGAACAAGTATATGCGTTCAAAGTTTGAATATGCCACTAAAAGCGAACGTCTTTTAATTCCACTTTTCAAGAGAAAAAATTTTCATATCGTCAAAGAAAGCTTAATAATTTTTTTTGATTTACATGTCTTCGTTTTTAGCCAAAATATACAAAAAATCAATCAAAAATCTTTCTCAACTAAAAATTAAAAAAAAAGTCAACGATTGAGGTCAACTGAAAATCCTCATGTAGCGACTCTCGAGCAACTAAATCGAAAGTACTATGACTCCTTCCTACAAGTTGCGACGTCCTTAAATAATAGATAAATTTCCTTGCCCAGAAATTTCCCCAAAACAAACGTCATAACGATTAAATTTCCTCATATCCTAGTCAACCAAAGAACCTCATCGATCCTCGTCACGAGCACGTTTCTATGTCAATCAAACTCACCTACGCATTTAAACAATACCGTAAGTTCATTAGTTACAACAACGATCAATATGAAAGAGGTGAAAAACAAACATAACATGACATACAGTACGACTATAATTTACGATAAATTACATCGTGTAATATACCTGATCCTGGGCCAGATTTTTTTTTAAATCTCAACAGTTACATAACTTTTATTATTAATTTTGCAAGTTCAAGGTTCAAATGCTCATATAAGAGCAGCTTTAGATAAAAATATTAGCGTTGGATCATCTTACAAAAATCTGAGTTAAGAAAAATTAATAAAAAGCGTCGATTTTTTAGGTAATTTCGACGTTAAACCATCGTTGAGATTTAAAAAAAAATCTAGTCCAGGATTAAGTATATTATAACTACTTGTATAATTTCGGTAAAATTTTCCATCACGAATGACCTTCAGAATTCCCATGTAGCTCTTCAAATCGATTAATATTTTTTGAAAAAAATCGTACTTCACTAGTCACATACAAGATGAAAGGTAAGAGTAAAATCGAATCACTCAGTCATGCATCTCCGATAACCTACTGATCCAATGCGCGATAGAAATACCTCGCAATTAAATAAATTACTTCTTCGAAGCTCGTTAAAACCCGCTTAAAAGGACGAGCATGCCGGAAAGATATCCTACGTCGGAATATTTTCGCACGACATTGTCTCATGATTTTACAATGTAGAAAAAATTTTCATCGGATACGGAAATGACCCTTGGACGCAGTTTAATTACCAATAACAATCGTCGCGGTCGGCGTTCGGAGGAAAATCCGAGTAAAAAAAATTCCAAAAATGTTGTCTTACGATGCTCAGCGGAGCGCGACCGAGAATCTAAACTGTACGAAGGTCATGACCAATAAAGGTGTAAGAGTCGCGTGACCGTATTATTACCAAAACCATCGCTGAATTATCTCGAGCCATCGTACTCGAGCGTATTGTTTGATTAAATTTCAATAAATTAGTCGACGCGCCTAACGGTTTGCTTTGACCGACAATTTGTATACGTAATTTTCTATCATTCTTCGAGAAAATATGTCAACGGTATTTTCAACCTGACGTGTTTGTTTGAAAGCCTGAAAAACACCGATGTACGAGAATTTATTTCATAATTAACGGCGTAATTTTGACTTACAGATTTCAAGGTTCGAATAGCTGAATTTTATTTGAGAGGAAAAAAAAACACAAATGTTTTTAATTTTTTCGCAAATATGTCGATTAAGTGTTTCCTCATATTAAGTAGTGTATTTTTTTCGAGTCAAAATATTCGCCGAAGTCTTTCAAGTAATAAAGTGATAAATACACAGAATGATTTGCATTTCGACAATTCATCGAGTGTATTTTAGCAAAATCATATTAACTCGCAAAAATTAGCTGATTCTTTGAAAAAGCAAAACTACTAGGAAGTCTCATCTTAAAAATCGCCACCATCCGATACGTCGTCCTTGCGAAATAAGGTTCAATTTGTTATAACCTTTTATAGAACATGTTTACCCAGTTGTTGTGAATTATGACTCAAGATCTGAATAAGGTTGTAGTGTTTTTGGATTAATAAGTGGCCATAACTTGATATTTTCGAGAAATTTTTCAATTAAAAGGTCCAATCAACAAAATGATTCCAAACTACATTGAAAAATTGTCAAGGTTTGCCCCCTCTTCCCGCCATCTTATCGTAGATAATTTTCAAAAATATTTAAATCACAAAAAAATGAAAAATTACCAAAGTATTTTTTTCAATTTGCTGTCAGTATACTTCCCTCCCTCGACTTTTTTCGAAAAAAATGAAATGAGATAAAACAATAAAATTAGAGGTTCATTGAGGAACGTCTGGGGAGATCAATTCAAGAGCTAGAAATCGATACGAAATACAAATTTTACCAATAATGAGACCATTCCTGACCTACCATCGAAGACATCTCTCTTCTTAACTCCAACGAACTTGGTTTCCAATTGCCCACAATCCTCTAAGATAATTAACAAACCCGTAAAAAAAATCGCAGTTTATTCTCATGACGTCATTAACGTCCGGTCATTTTAAAATTACCGTTTTTTATCACGCCTCCGAGTCTCATAAGGCACCGAAACGAAATCGAAAACGCGGAAGAGAGAGGTAAGGCATAATGAAAAAAGCCTTTTAAAAGCTATGAAAATTAATGTTACAAAAAGAAAAACGCGAATACCAAATTTAATAGAGGCTTTCTCGTTTTACAAATTATCCCGTTTATGATTAACGATGTCTACTCGAAGACCATCGTTAACACGAGTCCGATAAGTATCCATCGAATGTATGTAACGTGTGATTTTTATTTTTCGAACAATACTGGAAATTTTACGACGAATTGAGTATCGCGTGTCTAAAACGATGCATACTTTCTACATACTATATTCGAGATCAATAATATCTTTTTCAATTTAACCCGTCATTCGGATATTACGCCGATATTCCGTGGAAATAACCGAGTTTATTTTAACGCGATGAAATTTACATTTCGAGCGCGAAACACGTTCGGGTATCGGATTTAGTTCAGATAGAAATCGTCAGCGTTGATTCAGCCATCTATGGGATGCTAGTTTACAATTTGCGGCTACAGATGAAGAAATAGCGAGTACCTTTGGCATGAGCAAAATCGTAGCTTGTAAGCTATCATTTTTATATTGAAATATCAATTAACTATTTCGAGTATCAAAAGACATTTTTGCAAATTGGTGAAAAAAGTTGCAAGTTTTCCCACCCAAATTAACGAAGAACCAGGCAAATAAACAGGAGCATGTTCGCCCTACAAGGCCAGAGACTCGAGGTCTTGGGCAGCAGCTCGATAAGGAGGCAGCACGGGAGTAAAAAGGATAAATTAAAACTAACTGTGACCTACTAACTAGTTAACATCTCACTATGATCGAAGTAATCGTTTTGCAAAACTTTTATGGCACTATGAGCAAATGTTAATCAACTTCCATCAATTTCAACAATATTTTGACAATCTTGCGCAATTTTAAGCAGTTTTAAAAAAAAAATTATCAATTTTAGTTAGAAGATATAAACCAAGTCAGAAGACATAAATAAGATATAAATTAAAAGAGTTAGAAATCATCAACAATAAATATCAAACAAAAACCAAAACAATATATTTACCAGCTAATAATTTATAATTTCAATTCCAATAATTTTAAATAATTTTAGCAATATCATTACAGCTAAAATAGTTTAGAATCGATCAAATATTACATTAATGTTACTAAAATTATTTAGAGCTGATCAATATTTGCTCAAAGTTGCATAAAGACTGTCAAGATAGTTAAAAATTGGTCAAAAATTGTTTAAAATGGCTTAAAATTACGATAGATTGTCAAAATGTTAAAATAAATTGCACAAAAATTGTGCAAAATGACTGAATTAATGAAAAATTTGGTTAAAATTAAAAAAAAAACAATCAAAATGTTGTTAAATCACATTAAAATTGATAAAAATTTCCTTAAAATCGCTCAAAATTACGCAAAATTGTCAACATGTTATTAAAATTGTTCAATAGTGGATTAAAATTTCACAAAAATTGTGCAAAACGATGAAAATAATAAAAAACTTAATCAAAATGGCAAAAAATAACCAAAATGTTGTTAAAACACATTAAAGTTGTTCAAAATTTGCTTAAAATCGTTAAAAATTTTTCGCAATGTTGTCGAAGTGTTTTTAAAACTTTGTAAATTTGTTCAATTTTTGCTCAAAATCACATACAAATTATCAAATTGACTAAAGCTACTTAATATTTGGTAAAAATTGCACAAAAATTTTGTAAAACGATTAAAATAATAAAAGACTTGGTTAAAATTGCAAAAAACAACCAAAATGTTGTTAAAACACTTTAAAATTTATCAAAATTTGCTTAAAATTGCTTAAAATTACGCAAAATTGACAAAATGTAGTTAAAATTTATACAAAGTATCAAAATGTTTTTAAAATAGTTTAGAATCGACCAAAATTTATTTAAAAATGCATAAAATTGTTCAATATTTGCTAAAAATTGCATAAAAATTGCGTGAAACGACTGAATTAATGAAAAACTAGGTTAAAATTACAGAAAACGGGGTAAATATTCAACATAATTATTTGTGCAGCTTTATGCAATTTTAAATAAATTTTGATCAATTTTAAAGTATTTTAATAACATTTCAACAGTTCTATGCAATTTCAACCAAATTTTAAATTAATTTAAATCGTTTTGCACAACTTTTGTGACATTTTAAACAACTTTAAACAAGTTTTGATCAATTCTAAACTATTTGAACATCATTTTAACAATTTTTGTGCAATTTTGAGGAAATATTGTATAATTTCAACAACTTCTTGCAATTGTAGACAAATATTGAACAACTTCACAATTTTAACATCACTTTGGCAGTTTTTGTTCAATTTTAAGCAAATATATTACGATTCAACTGAATTTCTAAAAATGGAAGATTGTATGGGCAAAGTTTTTGAAAAATAATCATTCTGACAACAGTTTTTCCAAAACGAGGAAAAAGAGGGCTTTGAGGGGCTTCAAAGTTGATCCCAAAACCAAAAATATGATGAAAACCCTACACGTGATATATCGATTTTGAGGTAAAATACATCGCTGAATTTGAATCTGGATTCCCTTTTCATCTCAAAATCATGGTTTACGTATAAATGATAATTTGACGAAGTTGTTCCCAGATCATCGATCACCCAAAACTGTGAACTGCTCAAATAGCCAGAAAAATAACGAATCGGGCCAAAAATCACGAGAACTCTATCACACAATGAACCATCGACGTTAATAACCTGGTTATTCTGGGATTTAACCACACAACTGGTTATTTTCGCGGTTCGCATAATCTTCTCCTTCGAAAAACTACTTAACGTTGTCACGCATACGTCTCCGAAATGGAGTTGATTTGGGAGGAAAAAAATTCAGCTTTTATTGGTAAAATTGAATTAACCGCAAACCGGTCGCACGATGTGGCATCTAATTACGTATGTTTTGATATTACTAACATGTTTGTGAGAATCACACCAAACGAATGGTTTACGTAACCCAAAAGGTGCGTCGATTTTTAAGCGAAAAAAATTCAAAATTGTTTATTCAAATTGCACGTTTAATCCGAAGGTCAACGCAAATTTATCGATGTTCGATTAATGCTTCAAAATCTCTGCAGATCGCTGAAATTTCACTACATGAAAACATCTCCGCGTTATCGATTATCGATATGTATTGTGTAATTTACGACAAATACGGTAATACGAGATTAGTGCTTATACGTCGCGTGAAAACAGAACGAGAACCGTCGAGGAGACTTATGTTATGAAAGAATTCGTAACAAATGATGCTAATGTTAATTACGAAAATGACGATAATTATTTAGTCGACTGGGGAGGTGAAAGTGTAATACGACCAAAAATATGTCCACATTATACTCGTAATATTTACATTCACCGCTGATACTCGGCTCGACGACCGACGTAATCGATGATCGATGTTAATGAACAATTATCTGAATGCTTTTATGTAGTACAACAAGCGGATTTTTATTTTTGATTTTCTCAGGTATTTTTATTAAATATCCGAAAGGACGTCGAAGGATCTCAATTAAATAATTTCACCAATTTACATAAATTCCATTACATCGTCGACTAATTTATAACGGATTATGGTAATTTGTCGTAAAAATGTGTAATTGTCGTGAACTCTGGACGCTTGGAAATTACCGAAACAGCCATCTATTTTTTTAAATGGCGAAAAACACTGAATTTTTTATACGACATACACACGATGAAAGTTAACGTTTTGATATACTTGTTCGAAAGTTTAACATTTCTAGACTGGTTTTGTATAATGCGATAATTATATCGTTTTATCTATGTCAAAAAAAAGCGACATTCGTTCGAAAATTAATTATAATCTTACGCAATCAGATTTACGAAGAAAAATATTAACAGGTCTTATCTGATTTTAAGAAAACCTTTTGTATAAAGGGAGCGTGAAATTTTGATCGTTTTATCGTATTTTTCACAATTTAATTGAAAATCATCCAATTGTTTCATGCTCGTCGGCTTGTTTACATTTTTCTTTTATTCGCCTTGAAATTTACTAATTTGAAGTATGGAGGTGGATCGGTTTCCAATTGTTTTTAAGAACATCTTCAAAAAAAAAGAAAATAAATTTCAAACATGAAAAATTCAATTACAAGAATATTTTTAAAAAATTTGAACCGGGGGGGGGGAGGGAATTCGCAAACAGTAAATATTTTTCAAGTGGAAAGACAATGAATACATTCGTAAAAAAAATGAATTATGCAAAAATTAAATTCGTAAATAATGAAATTGAAATTAAAACTGGGGACACGTCATGAAGGGGTCCTCATTTTATGACAATTTTTAGGAAAAAATTGAAAAATTTTCAGATCTAAAAGTACAAAAAAGATCTTTTGAAAGTCGAAATAAAATTTTTATCAAAGCTTTTGGAATACATTACTAAAATTTTCTTGAAACATTTTTATTCATATTTAAAAATCATCTCAATATGACGTCAAAGATATACTTGTTTTCTTCTTTTTTACGAATTAAAAAAAATTTATTGCAAAATAATTCAACTGAAGCGACCAGCTGTGATGTAAAGTAAATACAAGTCTCTTTACTTTTGCTAACAGAAATAAAAACGAAGGCATCCTCAGAACTAAATGCATAATAATTAAATATTATGAGTAAGAAAAGTGATGGAATCGTACTTCTTTACTCGAATATAAAACTTCATAATTGATTCCACATCGTAAAAATGACTATAAATTTTCTAATTGAATAAAAATAATAAAAAAATCTCGTGCAACTTTTCAAATCATAAAATTCTATTTGACGCGTAGTTTATTAAAAAAGAAATAAATTAAAAATTAAATATTACGCGAATACGTAAATCTATAAATTTTACAATAATCAAAAATTTGAGCTTTTAAACCAAAATTTCCAAATTTTCTAAAACAATTTTACGGAAAATTCCAAACAAACACACCAACGAGAGAAAAGTAACCTTGGATATTTCACGTGAAAATAAATAAAAATGGTTGCACGCGTAACCTCAATTTCAAATTAAGAAAATTGTATTTTTTACGACTTTTAAATTGTTGTGTAAGTATTTGAAAACATTTCTTGTCAGTTTTAATTAATTTATAGCAGATAAATAAAATTTTTCAGACATTCTAAAGCTCTTCTACTTGATAGGATGCATTTTCAAGAACCGATAAATTGAAGAAAGAAAAAAAATTGACATTTTTTACGAAAAAAAGGTAGCACGAACAAACGTAGAAAAATCGGAGGAAGGGGGCGGGGGTAATTATGTCGGTAAAAATTTCACATATTTCAAATTGATTAAAATTATAGACGTTCGATGGTTAATTTTTTCAAAAAAAAATCATTCTCTTTATTCGAGTCCCTTTCATTTTATTATACATTTTTCAAGCAAAATACCGAGGAAAAAATGCAAAATTTTGAATATTTTTCCCATTTTTTCTTAATTTTGTTTTGAATCGATGCCCAACAAGCTGCGGGGAGAGTGGAGTCTCAATATTTTAAAAATTTCATAGAATAAATCAAAATTAAACTGAAATTAATTCTTAAAAATATTTAAAAAATTAGAAAACAAAAATTTGTAATTAATGCAAAAAAAATTCAAAAAACGTAATGAAATTACAAAAAAAATTACTAGAAAAAGTAGTTAAGCGAAAATTGACAAAATGAACGAAAAATGAATTCAATTTTCCTACAAAAACTACATCTAATGATCAGTAAAATTGTCGAAAATTTTTTTAATAACAAAAAACAGCATTAAATATTCAATTTATATGGAGAAAAAATAAAAAAAATTAAAATGAATGTCAAAATACAATAAAATAATTTTTTTTTAATACAAAATCTTTATAGTTATTAAAAAAATTGTAAAAAACCAAAAAAAAAAATCATAAAAAAATTCAAAATAACCTGGTTTATATCACACAACCCAACCTTTTTTTTTCCTTTTAACGTGCCGTATACAACCCTGTGGTAATGTGAAAAATTCCAACAAAAACCCCGGAAGCTGAAAATTTTCATATAACCGATTCCACAACGAAAAAAAAACCTCCAAGGTAATCATCTTCGAAAATCCTTTACTTCAGAAAAAAAAAACGCTGACGCTGGCCTGGCTCTTAAGGAAGACCACAAAACAGAGGCTACAGGTTCAAAGCGAAGTTCGTCGGTAATCGTGAATGGTTAGGTTGAAATCTCCTCCTTATCCTCAAACTTGTACATTAGATGGTGTCGGGTAAACCGTCAGTCAAGTGAAACCGCGTCAGTGCTGTGTTCGTGTCCGAGCTTATTACAATCGGTTCCATTCGACTCTCTATTATAACAGTGCGTCTGCGCACATTGCGCTCATAGGTACGTTCGGTTGCGTGAAAGTGCAATATAATTTCTTCGGTATAAATACTATTTTTATTAAATATTAAAATTATTATATTTCAAGTGTTACGAAAGAATTTCCGCTTTTACGTCTGTTTTTTTCCTTTAATTAAGATCATCCTATCGGAACATGGTGTTTTATTGTTCGTAAATGTAGTTCGAGAATTTCCGTATTGGTGATCGCGAGCTATCCTTTTAAATGCGGCGATGATGCATGGTCAAATTGCAAGCTACACGAGAAACCCTTCGTTTTCGCCCTCGAGCCCGTTCGACATTACAATTCAATCTCGTCATCTTATTTAATACCCTATAAATTACAATCACGTAAGAAATTTCTCTAATAAAGAACAAATGACGTCAATGGAAGTGAAAAAATTCCGAAAAACACGAAGTACCAGACTACGAGGCGAATAAATAATCGAAATGATAAGACGTTATCGAAATCCCAAATATGAACTTGTCGCGCAATTCGTACCAGGAAATGTTCGCTTGATTTACCTAGATCTCCTTCGGTTAATTAGTTTCGAGATCGAGAGATACTTCTCGGTATGAAGATGAAACGGTGAAACTGTATCGCTCGAGGTTATGAAAAGGTACATCGACGACATAGCAAGGTGTCTTTTTTTATGCTGGACATGAGTTCCATGTAGTTTCCCTTCGTTAGAAAAAAAAAAAACTTTGTATAGCCGAATACGTGAGCTATAGTCACGAGCTGAATCATAATACATGTTTTGACCACAATGGCAACGTGTGTGATTCATCTCGTGCGATGGGGGTTTCCATAGAGTAGCTTATTCAAGATGTGAGTTGTGGTTTAAGAGTTCCAAATTTATGGGCATTTGTAGTTCGAGTATATCATTTGAGTGATGTGACCAGAAGTGATTGGAAATTTCCTTTTGTGGTGTTTTCCCACGTAGACGTGGTGATAGTTTAATTTGAATAAATAAGTTTGGGTTTTGCCCCAGTTGACCACCCAATATAGGACGAAAAATTACCAAGCGACTGGTAAAAATATGGAGGGGAAAGAGGGGGTGCATGCGCTGAAATCATTAAAATTTTCAAAAGCCATAAATAAAAGCTCTATGAGAAAATTCTCCATCACCAAGATTTAACTGGCTATGCGAATTTCCAAAGGCAAATTATTGTATTTATCATTGAACGATCCTCCGAGTCGAAGAAGGTTGCCAAGTTCTTACTCTATCCAGAAATCTTGGATTTGTTCCAAACACACCCAGCAGGCCTTCTGTGGAATCTGCTCCCAGGGGAATTTGGATTCACTATCAGTGCTGCTCCTTTGCTTTTTGATAAAATCTAATCTCATTTTTAATCGGAATGAAGTTGTGAAAAATTCATAAGAATATGATTAAAGGTTGCGTAGAAGTGAGTTCGAAGATAAAGCTCGATTTTAAAATAAATTTTGGATTTATCCCATGACTGCATTATGAACGCGATTTCATTGGCCCCAGGTTACGCACCAAACATTACATGAAATCCAATAGAAACTCTACTTTCTGCAATTTCATTTGTTCTGAGTCAGCAGGAATATTTTTCGGTTCAGCAAATCATCGTTTATTACTCATTCATGAAGTTCTCCAAAATTTGCCCACGGTTGGGTGCCATAAAACTTCATAGGAATTCATTTTATGACATTTCCAATAATTTTGTGGTCTTTTTTGACTACGATACCGTCGAAATTCACGTTTTAAATACATTCCCATCTAGCATGTGAGATTTCTTTGGAAATGCAACGTTGCCAGTTCGCCACATTGTTTCTTCGAAACAAAAAAACAATATTGAGTCCTCTTCTAATACTTGAGTTGATAAAAATTACACAATCTTCGAGGAATGTTAAAAAACATACTTTCAAAATCCAACGTACCAAAAGCACATCGCGTTAAACCGGTTACAATGACCATCGATGATTTGCATTTTAACATACCTTCTTGAAGATGTAGTGAAACTCAACACGTGTCAGATGTTCGAAGGTGCAGCCAAATTCATCATCTCCGAGTAAACAATTCGAACATCGACGTCATCTTCGATACTCTTGCTCTTGGTAAATCTCTCAATCATCGTCTTAAATCCTCTTCACGTCCATCCTAGTTTTTTGTCAACTCTTTGAATTACTCAACCAGGAACTTCATTATGTAACCAATTCGACAATAATTACAAACGCACTTGCCAAAGATTATAAAACCATCAGCGGGAGCAAAAGATGGAATGCAAGGTCAATTAAAAATCCATTATTAGTTGATTAACGATAATGAAATGGGCGAATTTGCTCATCCATTGTATACCGTCGTACTCACGTTATTCTTCGGTGTATTCTATTGTCTGAGATGTGACGTAACGTGTTGTTGAGAAGCTGCAAATTCTCTCTTTCGCCTTTTACTCGTGATGTCGTAAACTTCGTAAGCACTGTAATTGAAATTCGACTAGCTAGACTTCGATTTTTTTCCACCAGGTTCTTTTATTTTTCTTTTAATTATTAACAACTCGAGAGTATTAATATTCTATTTTTTCTTCCCTAAATACGCAGGTAGATATTGTGAGAAAAATTTATATCGATGTAATTGACGTGTTTATTTCGTATTTCCAAACCAGTTTACGTCGTGTTGCTTTTCGAGCCCGATGTTTAATTTTTTTTACATAATTTCCAACCATTCGATGTCTATAGCGTTTAACGTTTTGCTAATTATACCAGAATCATCGGCCGTTTGAGCTTTTCGTAGATGCCAATTATACGCGACGAGTTTTTACCGTTCGACGTAAAAATTCCATTGCTTAAAGGATCTAGTGTTTTTTTCTTGGTTGATTTCAATTCAAAACCATATCCATAACTTTGCCAGTTCTGTGAAAACAATTGTGAAACTTTTGTTAAGATGTCGAATACCTTTAACCTAAATTTTCATCGTCTCAGTATCTTCATGTCGACACAAATAGTATTTCTGAGGTCTTATGCTAAGCCTCTTTTGTCTTTTTAATAATAACATTATTACGTGACATCAAATTTCAATAAATTCCATTCATATTGGATCTTCAGCCTGATATCGTCGTTGTAATCATGAATTTCATGCTCGTTCGCCTCCAAATCCAGTAATTTTTTAAACACGGCCCTCTTCGCAGCTCATTTTTTCCAGTTCTCTTGTATTTCATTCGTGCTTAAAAAATTCACAATTTTTCGAAAACATTTCCAAAATTCACCTTATCTCTTGGATCTTGACCGGAAACACGAAAACATGTGATACATTCCGGATAAGCCATTCGTCGAGAATCGTAATTGCCATCGTTAAACTTACATTCTGTTTTCGAATAGCGAACTCATAAACAACAGATCTCCCGATAATCGGAAATTTTCGCCAAATTTCGTCGCACAGCAAAATTCCACACGAGATTGCCAAACGACGATAACACACACTATGATTAATCGCTAAACAATGGAGAACCTAATGGCGACAATTTAATCAAAAATTCACCCTTTCAACACACGTCGATATCCTACTCCACGAAGCGGTTATCCTTAGATCGTTCGTAGCTTGCGATTTGACAATGTAGGAGACTTTTTATAACGATATAATTCAAATTCCAAAATAATTCGAATTTCTCAAACCAGTTCCGCATAAGTGCACTTGTCATGAAGTGAAAAATCGCCGTATTTAAAAATATCCGTCATGTTTTTTCTTTTTTGTTGACAGATCAACACACGAAGAAAAAAAAATATCCATAAGTTCTTATTCTACGTGATATGTGAACAAAGTGAACGTATATCGAGCATCGGCGCTATATCAATCGCCAAAGCATCTTTTTGTGAAATAATTCGCGACACCTATGATGATTTAAATAATCGCGTCGTGAGTTTCTTTCATCGTAAACGAAGCGTGTAATATCGGTTAATCGTTCGCATTAGCGGTAATTTTGAAAAGAAAATCGAAATTAGTTCTGCTGTTTGTATCTAACATTGGATTACCATCTATAAAAATGCAGAATAGCAAATTATTCGCCAAATTGACCAGGAGCTTCCTAAGGAAGTGGTGTAAGTATTCAATGGTAAATGCTATTACTACGTATATGCGATAATCATACATATAGGTCATAAATAGATGTAAAATCAACGTGATTAATACATATGTGGGCGTTTATTAAATACATTGACATGGAAATGTCAATGGGAAGAATATCAAAAACGTATAATACAATGCTTCGATTTTTTTCCTTATTTTTTCCACCTTTATCATTTCATTATATCCTACATACTTTCTCATTTTATACTCCATATCATCCGCATAAAAATAATCGCAATTATTCGATATATCAATCGAAAACCTTTTCCAATTTTTCAATCAACCCCTCCCCCTCGTTTGAATCTCGACGTCCTTCATAGACCACAACGGTACAGCAATTCAAAAGTAAATTATTCCTTCTCCAATAAAACACATATACGTTTAATTCGTTAATAATGATAAAACCCGACTCATTCTATACAGTTTTCGTCAATAAAAAAATAAATCGTGTAAATAATTGAATGATTTATTTCACATACAGACGCAGCATTCACTTTTACAACTCCGACGCTAATTTTCGATAAAATTTTTCGTTCGCCGTGAATATAAATTAGCTGGTTCGAATGTTTTTTTCGACTCGATAATTTGCTACTTTTTTCAAGAGAAATAAAAAAAGCTAATGAAACTTGTTCGATTTATGTAATTATACATTTCTATACAAGGTCGTGGTTGACTTGCTTTTAGCTAAATGGTGAAAGGAAGGGATACTTTGGGTATATCTATTTCGAAAGTATTTCGAAATGATTTTTTTTAGGATTGAATCATGTGAAATTTCGCGTCGATGGATTACTTTTCTGAGACTCGTTTGTTAGGAAAAATTACAAAATTTTTTTCAACTTATTTGCCTATTTATTTGATTTTTTTTAAAGGAGGAAAAAGAGTAATCGGTGAAATTTTTTACACGATAATTTTTATAAAGAGTTGATCAAAAAAACTAAATTTCTTTATAGAAAAAATAGAAGGGGGAGGTAACATGGGACAGATTCAAAAAAGTTTTTTAATCAACCATAGAAATATGTAAACTCTAAATTTTTTTACTTTTATATTTTATTCTAAATACAAAAAAAATACATAATTTGAGATCCCCCCCCCCAAATTCACCCTCTTCCAGAAGTTGCTTTTTTTTCTAAATTTGTAATTGAACTTGTGAAATTTTGCTGAAACCCTCTCAAGCTCTCATACAAATTTTTGAAAATTTTAGATTTTATATATTTTTAACATCATTTATGAGAAAATTTACAATTATTAAAACGAAAAATTTTTCAAGAGACACAATTACTGTTTGAATTTTTATATGAGTTGGTTCCCAGCTCTGAAATGTCTAAATCGTTCATTTAAGGAGACATGAAATTTACAAAAAATTGCCAAAAAAAAGTCTATAGGTTAAAAGTCTTGTCAAAAAATAATTTTATTCGGCAATCAATCAATAAGCTCATTTTCAGATGCCCTGCAATTAAACCTTCAACGTCTTATTGAAAAAATAATAAAAAAAACGTTCAAATAAAAACAAAAAATAATGCTGTATATGGCGAAAATTAAAAAAAAAAAAATAATAACATTGAAGAAGTAAGCAGTAAAAAAAAAAGGTAGAAAATTTACATTAATCGATAAGGCCTGATTTCCCACAGAAATTGGAACAGCTAGTTGTACATTTCCTCGCTGTCATCATGGACGTCCGTGTGAGTGAAATTTGGTCCCAAGATGTTATATTTTTGAGTTTTATTGAGATGATCTGAGGGATGGTTTTTTGACACCCCCCTCCACGCCGCTCCCTGCCCTAAACTTCTATTCTACTCAACAAATTATTAATTAGCTACTAATTTGGGATTGTTTTGAATTAAGTTTCTTTTTCAAGCTGTCAAAAAGTCATACGTTCCTTTATTCTGATTTACATTCTCATATTTTCTGTTCTCATTTTCTACAGATTTTTTTAAATGATTTTTTTGGGGATGAAGGAAATTTCAAAGGAATTCGTTAATTTTTTTGTTTTTTTGATGACCACAGACCTGCTAAAGTAATTCCATCCTTTTACACATTTTAATCACTGAAATGAAGCATTCGCTTTTTACATTGCACACAAATTACACTTGACTGTTGAATTTAAAAAATTCCGAAATCCAATCCAAGACCTCACAAGATCTCCTGCCATAATTTACGCCAAAAAAATAGGAAATACTTTCATAGAGTAAGATTCCTTAAATAGATCTCCATTTGCGAAAACAAACCCAGCAGGAACGTAGAAATTACGATGCAACTCTCTAATGCAATTTTCTTGCAAACGCTGCAATTCCGTCGGGTATTTTACTTCCTAAAAGTGCGTTCTAATAGCAAAAACAACATTCCTAGCGTAATGGAATACGAAAAATTCATAAAACCAGTTCCCGCATAGCGAAAGACACAGAATTGGCAGGGTTCACGTGAAATAATAATCGGCGGGCCAACGTTCACATGATGAAAACAAAACCCGGATCTCGGAGATTCTGCAAAGCATAACACGTTTGCGTAATAAATCACGTAGTTTGACGCATTTCCCAGGTGAAAAAACAACAGCGGTGCATCTTTTGGTGATTTGGGTTATGACGATATGGAAATTCTTAAATAGATTTTGCCAATAGACCCTGAAGTACATTTGTAATGGAAAGATTTAATTATTTCGATACAGATTAACGATATATACGCTTCGGCGTATTTGCATTGATTTTTCGTTGCGTAATTTAAATTCACCGAAGCTTTAACACCGTTGTAGGCTTCTATACAAATGCCCTTACACAATTTCCAATTAATTGGTTAATATTCGCGAATAATCCGGGTATGCCTGACCATTGGCTAATAAGGAAATGGTATCTTGATTAAAGAAAAAATTGATGGCATGTATTATGTCACCCTGTAGGCAGCTGAACGCGAAACGTATGAATTTCGCAATACCATTGTTATAATATTATAAATAAAGCGACAATGGAATATAAATCGATTCAATGTGCATAATACTCGATCAAATATACGTGAAATGCTAACGACTCCGGGCTTCGATTTGCGTTCGTATATTCACGCATTAATAATATTCAATATCGAGAGAAGTGCGAATTTTTAAATAATTTTTACCATTTGTTGACACAATCCAACCGCGTGTTGTGGTTCGACGTACTTCAGTTTACATAATTACGCTTAAGGTTGTCGAATTGCGTTGATTTAATGGTAACAATATTCGCACCGTACAGACGACTATTAACAATGGAAATGTAAAGAAAAATTTTAATATTGCGGATTACGCGAGAGAAAGAATTACCTTTGGTTTTGCTATAGTAGGACAATCGGACACTTATATCTTGGTCCCGATATTTTGGCTACAATTAAGGAAACGATGCGTTGAGCATCACTAGCTCGTGAAAATTACACCGAACGTCTGTACTTTCAAGGTTACTTTTTGTCAACACCATTATTCACAATGATCCACCGAATTTCCACAACCGTGATGAATTTTCTTCTTTTTCGCGTAATGAGAAATTCGCCGGGTATTTTTATATACTAATGATTCGTAGTTGATTTCCACGAGATAAGCTTATCACGCTGGTCTTATTAGCTTCCATGTGGTACCTCGTTTCTCATTAAACAATTGCGTATAATTTAGCAAAAATAACGATGTCAAATGAGATGAACTTGGATTATTGTTGCGCGTGATATAAACGTAATTTTCAAATGGTCGATTACTCCGATGAATAAATGATGCGCGCCTCGGCGTCACGAAATATTCGCTGATTAGGTTCAAACACCATCATTACCGAATACCGCAGCTGACCGATTCATGGTCAAGGCTAACCGGCCTTTTGAGCGGACATTTTCGAGTAATTAACTCTGGTACTTGTTTTTTTCCATATTTCCGGCGCATTTATCTGCGCCAAGTGACGCAGCAAGAGCTGATTGAGATATAATTTGACACGATCGTTAATCTTGGAATACTCAAGGCTGTAATTTACTAGCCGAATAACATAGGTGATTATTTCCTTCCTTAGGATTGAGTGCATCTGCTTGGTTGTATGAGCCGAGTAAGTGTTTTGATGAGAATGTTCCAAAGGAATGGAATCATGTCCTTGGTTGATTTTAAGTTGTCTTTTTTCTTTGGGTCGTCAGTCGAGGAATTTTTTTTAGGAAATTCTTGAAAGCCATCAACATTTGTTTTTGGTAAATAACTTTTCGCCACTATTTTCAAAGCTTCATCAAAAAGATATTATGTAAGTTGTGCAAAAGTAATGGAAACGTCTTGTTAAACTATGCAATGAAGGTTCGCTTCGTTTACTTCGGAACCAAACAAATCCCTCTGAGAAATTCAAAACGTCATCGACATCTGCATTTTCAACATAAGTCAAAGACCACAATTCAATGTGGTCGGAAAATGATTCATGGTATTCCGAAATACGCCACAGCGGTTTAAATCAATTTTCTGACTACTTAGGAGAATATTTCCAGGAAATTCTCAAAGGCCATCGAGAGTTCTCTTCGGTGTAGTTGTGTTTGTAGTAATTGAAATCACAATTTCGGTGTAATATTGTATGGAAGAAGTTAAAATGGTGTTTTAAAGTCTTTCATAGCATTCTTGGATCCTTTATTTCGTAACCGAGCAACTATCCTTGGCAAATTCTCAAAATCCATCGACATCTTGGATCGAGTCACACCAGATGATGTTCTTTTTTCGGATAGAATCCACTTATGTGATTGAAAACGACTCAAAGTAAATTGAACTGTTGCTTTAAACCAAATTATAATTATCAAGTTTCATTTTTTCGCTGACTAAGCCAATGTAATTTGGTAATTCGCAAAGGTCATCGAGAGATTTCCTTGAATCAAATTATTGTTTTTTCCTACTTTTAAATAACCGAATGGAAAGGTTTTGGGAATGTTTGATATACATAAAAAATGAATTTCTAAAGCAGTCACGATCGTTGAAACGGATATATTTAGGAAATACCAAAAGCCATCGAGATCTTTTTTCAGCGCTAAGCCACCATGATTTAATTTTTTTCTAAAACCAAAATCAAGCACCTTAGAAATACTTAAAATGAATCAAGATATTGTTTCCCATTGGTCCACAGCTTCCGGAAGAAATATTTTTGGGAAATTCCGAAAGGCCATCGACATCTGTTTTCGTTTCTAATTCATCATTTCTTTGTTATCTTCCAAAACCGAGCATAAATATCTTCAAAATGATTAAAGAAGGATCAGGACTTTATTTCAACGAATTCGTAGTCATTGGGAGGAAATTTTTAAGGGAATTCTACAAAATCACCGAAGTCCATTTTTGGCAACAAATCACGAAACAATCGACTACTTTTCTCTTTCCATGAATAACACATGTTTTGAAAACACTCTCTTTTATCTTAAAAAACCCACTTACACATTCAATTCTCATAAGCTAATTACTCCCGAACTCGTCTATTTAAAAACCAAGCCATCTTTTGTCACCTGACTTTCTCTAATTTCATAGGAAACCGGGGCTTTTATCTGCGGCGACAAAAAAATAATCATCAATTCGCATCCCGAACCATCATCCTTGAACTTCCGAAAGTTACAATAGCCCACACAGACATGTCATTTTCATAAACATCTTCACACGCGTATCTAGAGCGTAACAAAACGTATAAATTTAATAGAACGTGTCATGCTCTAACCTGTACGTGACAAAAAGCGACCTATACGTAATGAAACGTTTCGGTAGGGAAAAAGTCACCATATGAAATAAATACGAGTTTGGAGCCGCAATTAGCCATCGTATTAATGATTTTTTGCCTTATTTCCAGGGTTCGTGATTGTGGTAGCTTTGGCTTTACTTATATCTGGAGTCTTCGTGATATTTTGCTTCACGGCGATTGTCAACTTCATTATTGACAAGGTAAGTCGGTGTTTTCATAACTTCTTTAGTCTATTTATGGCATAATTATTTAACCAATTGGTTATCGTTGATGAATTGTCGAAAAATACGCCATTACGTAAACAATGGCGGCGTAAAAGTTCGCAAATACTGTTGCCGATGGTTTTTTTCCGAAGGTAAAGTAAAAAATTACGAAACATACCGGAGCTTAAATAAGAAGACCAATTTCGCAGGATTTTTACGTGTGTACAAGTTGTTCGAAAAATATGTAAACTCGTTCGTAAAGAGTATACTTAAACACGCATCCTTTATTATGCAACGTTATCATGTCGAAATCAACTTTCTATTTTTCGAACGGCCATCGTGATTTAGGCAAATTAACCACCGCTTGCGTTTTATAAACTTGAACATGATGCATCGAGTCATGTACCATCGCAGTATCTTTCCAACACATGATCATGATCTTATACGAAATTGCACCATTTTCGTGACACTGTCTTCAATAGATCTCGAATAAAAAGGGATATCTTGCTTTGAAAAATCCACCATATAAAATATCCTCTGATCGACAATCCAAGCTTACATAACAAGCTGACGCAAACTGACCGTCACCAACCCCAATAATCGTCGTTGACAATATATCCAGCTATCTACGTCGATCTGTAACGACAACACAATCATTGTATGGTTCATAATCGCACAACCACGTGTCACAAGGCGTGCGACCAACATAAAAACTCCATTATATCTGTCAATGGGCCAATGACGAATCCATGGCGACTTCCTCAATCACGTGCCCATCTTCGAGCCGTTATATCTTTACACGCTTTCGATCCTTTATACGCGCCGTTTACATTTTCGCAACAATTCTCACAGCTAGTCTTGCGGTTCATCGAAATTACGACGCTATGGCCGCGTCGAGTTGCATCCGCTATAAATAATATGCTTCGAAGAATTATATTTCCCCTGGTTTTTTTTTTCGCGTTACGACATCGATGACCCAGTGCACCATAGGAGGCCGAAGTAAACATCGTCGCACCGATCGAGCGCCGCTTATCGACGGAAAAGGCGTAAATTGCGTTCGCGATAAGAATTACACGGCCAAAAAAGGTTTCGGTGGCTGTAATAAATCGTGTTCTATCACCGGATCGTGGTCAAGGCGAAGATTTCTTAGGTTTTTGAGCCAAAAGTACGCGAAGGGCAAGAGGATCTTAGGGAAAAAAGTGATGGGACGTAAAAAATTCCAAATGATTAAAATAATGAGTCAGAATTCTATAGATGCATTACAAATTTTTCAATTTTTTTCATGATTGAAAGTTTAGTTGAATTAAACAAATATTAAAAAAAATTTTCAGTTTCATAAAATTTTGAAATAAACTCAAAACTTATTCAAGCTGAATAAAAGGACGAGCGCGTAATTAAAACTGCGAGTAAATACATAAAATATTTTTAATGACCTATTAAAATGATAAAAAACACAGAAAATAGTTTTATGAGAAATTGAGTAAAAAAATTACGAAATTTAATAAAAATAGCCAAGTTAGTTAGGGCTTGGGAAACTTTTTCATGAAATTACTACGTAAAAAATACAACGTTACACCCAAACTGATCATCGAAATTTTTAATAAATCTCATTTATTAAACAATTGCATAAAATTCAATGAAAAATTTACAAAAATGACTTAACATATCCAAGTTGCTTCAGAATCACGTAACAAGAAAAATTTACTCTAAAATATATCAAATTCCCAAAAAAAATAGATGTTAAAAGCTCAAACCTTCATGAAAATGGAAAAGAAAAAAATAAATTTGTGGAATTCAGAGAAACTTGCTCTAAAATTAAACGAATTTCTAGCAAAATTGTCATCAAATTTTACAAATTTTATGCAATTTTTTTATATATTCAATTTTGAATAGTTTTTTGTTAATTTGTGTATTTTTTGGAGATATTATTCGCAAATTGTGAATTTTTTTGTAAATATGAAAACCTATTATGATTAATTGCAGAATTTAACGATTTTTTTCAATTTTGTTCTCTTTAAATAATAAGTAGAAAATTTTTTGCTAATTTGATTACATTTTTTAACAAAATTTTCAACATTGTTGGTGTAAATTTTTGTTACATTATTTTTTTGCTAATTTTTTGCAGAATTAATTACAATTTTTCAAAATTTTAATATTATTTAACGAAGTTATTTTCGTTAATATTATTGCAAAATTTTTAGTAATTTTTTACAACTTTTTGGAATAATCATTGTTTATGGTATATTTATGCAACTTTGGGAAAATTTTTCACTTTTTCATTAAATTATATTTTGACCTTCAATGAAACTTGAATTTGTTTCAGCGGTTAAAACATTTCAAGGTGTTTTTTATAGCACGTTTTAGATCCTTTTGCGGTTATTTTTCTCTAATTAAATCAATTCCGAATAATTTTTGTAAAATTATATAAATATTTTAAAATAATCATTCTAAACTTTTTCCATGTCTTTCTAAATCATTTAACAAACCAAATAATAACTTGGAAAATAAATTTAATAATTAGTAACAAACCAAAAAAAAAACACGAAAAAAGTAAAAGAGTACATAAATAATTTTATAAAGTTTCAGAATCTTGAAATATTTTAATAATTTAAAATAAATTATATTTTGTAATTTTTTTCATCGCGACAAAAAATTTAATAAATTTTTCGTCACAACTAAAAAAAACATTAATAAAATGTAAAAAATTTCCTCGGTATTTGAACACCTAGGTAAATTTCCTAATTTTCAGTTACCTATATCTCTTTCCTCTAATAAAATTTACGACCCTAACTCAATATCTCAAGCTCATCAATGAAAAAATCTCACAATTGTCCTTAAATCCCCAACACCTCACAACCTCACAAATGTATGTCACCCTCGAGATACTTTCGTTGGTAAAAGGAAGCTCAAAACGAATCTCTTATCACACAACCAGTCAGGAGACATTATCGATACGTTAAATTGCGTAATATTTACATTGTCGACAAGGCGAGTTAATTAAACGAGATTTAAGAAAACGAATTCGAGGCATTAAAAATACAATGAAATCTTCGATAAAATTAAATCCTTTCAAAGCATTTTGAAATTATCAGCGAAACTTGAAAAATGAACACGCGACGTTTCCTCGTCTCACGAATCTGATCATCATATCGATCATCTCGTTTAATTATAATACTCATACGAAGTTCTGAGAAACGATGACGCACCATCGATGACCGTTATTCGTTGGTATCGGCGCAGAAATAGCTCATAACTGGTTTCCGCTTTATTACGTATTCATCTGTGCATAGAAAGATTCGCATTTTTCGCTATACGCGTAATAATTACACTGCATATTTTTTTCCAAAACGCTCGAAATATGGTTTTTTTTCCATAACACCATATACACGTTACATGTACCCATACTCGGTGAGAAGATTCTCATTCGGTAATAATGACCCAGAAAAATACACCGCGAGATATTATTTCCTATATTATATTAGCATGCTAATAATGTAACGATAATTCAAAAAACTAGGTATAAATTCGTACGCGAAACTCGACGCATGAAATTAAAAAGAAAATAAGCCAAAGATAGCACACGAGAACACATCACGACGACTATGCAACGTGATTTCTCCGATGTTGCCAAATGAACTTAGCTTCAGAACAACACCTGCATTCGTCCTCAATTGCAATAAGTTCAAAAGGCACGTTGCCATTAGGATATTTTTCTATTCGATGCATAGCGTAATTGCCCGCAATTAAGATTTTTTTTTCTCCATTTCGAGTGTCATCTAAGGTTAAATGGTATATCCAGCATGCGTGGTCATTATATTAGACCAATTTCCGGCCGAGAATTTCAGCTCCGAGTGAGAGTTTCGTGACGTCACCGGGTGTTAAATTTCAATTACAATTTGCCTATGTAAATATATTTAATGTGTTTTGATGATTCGACGGTGTTTACTTTGAATGCTCACGACTAGATTTGAGTTTATTTTTTATACATAAATAATGGAGGTCGAGACGAGCTGAACTTTATTGGTTCGAGTCATTAGTACGACGTCGACGTGATGAATCTGTGTACCGAAAATTTTTTATATCGTTAAATTGCGATATTTTCGCAACGTGACTCAGTTCGGTTTATTAACGCATTAAAATCGAGTTTACGACGAATTATCGATTAAATTACCTACGTTTATTTGCGCAGGTGACGTTAGAGAAGTTATCTCAAACTTTGTTTTACCTTCGTAGAGAATCGGTGAGGTTGGGGAGTTGGGATATAGAAGGATGAAAGGATTACTTGGATTTTGCTACGATATTTAAGGTTACTCAAGTATGGGTTCAAAATTGTGGTCAATTTCTTGAAAAAATAAAAAATTCTGGGGTATAATTTCGAGAATGAATACATAACTGATCCTTACTCACAGGAGAGTTCATAAGAATATATGTATTGATGGTTGTGCACCCAATTTTCATCACAGATTTGGAAGTAAAGGAAATTTATGAAATAGTAAAATAGTTCTGAAGTCCTCTCTGCAGCCACAAAAGTGAGCTAGTGTGAAATTGTAAACACTTGAAAATTTTTTCAATATTTTTTAAAAAGATTGAAAAAAGTAAAAAAAAATAATCTGGAGATTTTGCAATCAAAGATCCAAAAATTGATCAATTTGACCAATAATTGCCACGACTAGAGTATATTTTGATGAGAAAAATCCAATTACAATGAAGGCGATTTGTAAATTATATTCTTTTGTTCTACGATTAATTGTAATTTTTCCGATTTTTTATGATTATGATCCATACCAAAAATTCTCCATTTCGATCATCGAGTAAAAATAAACCTATTATAAGGTTTCTACCGAACCTCTCCCATCCCTCTTTTTTACAAATATTTATTCATGAATACTGGAATACCTCAAGGTCAAACGTCATCGTCAACATTTATTTTTCAAGTGATTAGTAATTTTCTAATATTTATTTTATTTTTATTTTTTTTTGAATTTTCGCCATAAACAGCAACAAAGGCTTGAGGCGATTTTGTTAGCAATATAACGTAAAAAAATTGAGCATTTATCGAAAATTTTCCAAAAATCCAAAATTTGACTTTCCAATGAAGTTTTGGAACCGGTTCTTGAAGATTTTCGGGTTTTTTCAAAGTTAAAAAAACTCTTCACTTGAAACGAAAAATCAACATAGAACCTCATGCTCAACCCTTTTAACAAATTTTCATTTTGCTGTTGACCATCCAAGGAAAAATGAATTGAGTTCAAAAGTTAAAATTTCAAATTTCTTTGCGAATAATCACTCAAATACGAATCTTTTTTCTAAATTATTCCAGAGAAATGTAGTAGTTTTTTTCGCAATAAAAATCAGGTTAACTGGATTGCATTTCTAAAACAATCGAAGCGTATTGATTAATAGAAATGATAGAATCCAAACCACATAATACTTCTGCTTTACCTTGATGACCACTGATTAGAAGACGTGAATATACTGAATTGTGGCATTGAGGAACACACGTACAAAACCCAAAGCAATATTATCAAACACGTCCGACGAGAAATTAATAATTAGGTATAGAAAAAAAAAGCCCCACAGAATTCTCGATCATATCGAAGGAAAAAAAACCTGACGGAAAATCGTGGTCAATTTAACCATCGAAAAGGAAAGCCAATTAGCAAACCTATTCCAATGGAATTTTTTCGCGTAAAAACATAATAAATTGAAACCTCGATTTCTCAACTTTGAGAGCAACCGAGAGACAGAAATTAACCGATGAAATTCGTCTGTTACAGCAAATTGCCTTAATCGAGGGTTCGCAAACGTTCGATATGTGGCGTAAACCACCGGTACATCCAGTTATGCGAGTTTACATTTACAACGTCACCAACGCCGATGAATTCCTGAACGACAAACAGAAACCAATCCTTCAAGAACTCGGACCATATGTCTACGAGTGAGTATTCTTAATTATATCATTCAAATAGAAAGCTATTACGTTTCTTGGTATAATTTCACCGAAAAAGGATGTACTCGGAGGCTCCGTAGGATATGAGCGGTAAACCGTAATTGGTCGTTTAATTTTCTAACGTTCGTGTACCTGGTTGAGCCGACTTGGCCAGATTCGTTGGAGCGTGAATGATTACAAGTCTCTGTAGACAAACGGATTCGTTCGAATGTCAACCTTGCGTTTAAGCCTTTTTCATTAATTTCTTCATTATTTCGTAACTCGAAATCGATTCGGTCTTCTTGCCTCAAATGTTTCGATACGTTTCATATATACAAGTAACTTATCATTGACCTCGTGAACTTGCAACATGGTTCCGACAAGAATCACCGAAAAAATGTGACTACACCATTCCAAGTATAACTCCATCGTCCGCTAGATGACACATATACATCTTGTATTTTCTTCCAAAATCCTACGCTTCTACGCGTTTTATCAGCTGATAAACGCGCTATCAAAATATACAACGTGAAATATTTCATACTCGAGTAGATAAAAAATTAACAAATTATCTCGCCTTGTTTATGGTATTCAGCGTTATAACGACCCGCAAAACGGTACATGTAGTCATTGATGAATATCGCGTGAATTACCCGCCCAGCATATTGACTCATTATCTGATTAGTCGTTATCAAATAACAAGAAAAAATTCTCATAGATACGTCACCGAAGGCTGAGAGTAAGGTTCGTTGTTTCATCTTTCACAGCATTAATCCAACTTAGATATGTATTCCGGCGGTGAAAAAGCGCATCCATGTCTGCGATCGTCATCGATAACGCATAATTGTGTAATGATACACCAAGTAGGCCAAATATTCGCGTCACGTTTATTGTATGGAAAATTATCGATGCATAAATAACCAATTAAAACTATATTTATCAATTAAAAACGCATCAAGGTTATCAAATTTCCATAATTCGTACATATCTTATGCCGACTTTGTACGCGTATCGGGACATTTTCTGCAATTAGGTGAATGGAATTGTCCGGTAGCCAAATTGGTGAGTTGTTCAGCAGCGAAGTGACTAGGAGCCTTGATGAACCGTAAGAAATTGTGTAATTTGTATCGGATGATTTTGATTTCACCCTCGATGACTCGATGTCAGTTTCAAGGGAGAGGGGGGAAGGATTTGAGCGATTATTCTTCCTGAACAATTTTTTAATAACATTTCTCCGCACCAAAACAAACTAATATAAGCAATATGGAGGTAATTGAAAACAGAGTTGTTGAGAAGGAAGAGCAAGAGGGACACTACACCTCAGGACAGGCTTTCTTAAAAGCTCTAGAAGTTTCCCAACTCATTTGATAATACGATATAGGTAATTTTTCTGCATTTTTTCCAGTTAGTAGATATCATGCATAAATTGAGGTAGAGCCCCGAGCCCATTTTCTTTTTTGACAGCTCTGGGTTAAATCTAAAAAGAATTTACTGGAATGGGAAATTTGAATCATAGATGCTATACAACATGTACTTCAATATTCTGGAACTTTCTACTATAACCATCCTCCAGGGTCATACTGACTCTTTCTCCTAGGTGCATTAGATTTATTCTCAGTTGTAATTCATGAAATCTAGTTTCAGCGTGGACTAATTCTTCTAGATGAACGTTCTCATTCAATCCATTGATGTCAACAGATACTAATATTATGTAAATTACTGAGTAGCTACCAGCCAGTGGCGTAGCCGGGGGGGGGCAATTCCCCCCCCCCCATGGCCTTTTATTGTTTGTTTCGACGTATCGTAGTTTGTTTATAAATTAAAGGAATAGGTAAATAAATCGTTTGCAATTTCTGGTTTCCCACTAATTAAAAAAAATTTTGACTACCTGGACTCGTTTTGCCCCCCCCCCTTGCCAAAATCCTGGCTACGCCACTGCTACCAGCTAGCAATATGCATCTGCTTAATGCAGAACTACCAACAATGACGTCTAACAAATAATATAGTAACTAAACCTAAAAAATAAGCAAAAACCAAAACTAATCCATTGTAATAGGAAATCCAAATCATTTTGGTTCTATTCAACACGTGCTTCGGTATTTCAGAACTTGTCTCTATTTAAAGAATTGAAAGGTTTCACATTTTGGTTTTTTCGCAATAACTTCTTTAGTTGTTAAAATTAAGAAAAAAATGTTTCCATGGAAGTTGTAGAGCATAAAAAAATGAAACTTTTTTATATAAAACTTTTTTTTGCTGGAGGTCGTGCAAACGAGCTGGTCATTTTGCCAAATCGAAGATTATTCATATAATTCCTCCAATTCTTCTTCATCTAACTCATTTTTTTGAAGTGGTTTCCTCATTTTGGCGAGTTCTAGCCTTCAGGCTGAAACCAACAGAGATAACTCCCCCCTCGAAGATTTTTTTTCTCCACTATCAACATGTTAACACTGATACGAAATGTTGTAGAATTGCATAACCGACCACAACCATTCTTGAGACCTTTGTTTACACTCCAAACAATTGTTCTCATTTCATTAACAATTTCCTGATAAAGAAAATTCACAGGTACTTACATGTAAACTGAAGGAAATCACTAGTTGACCCTGTGCTCCTCTGCTTCAATATTTTATCCAATTTTGTAAACCTAAAAATAGAAACGAAGTCGTGAAACTGGTACTTTTTCAATGACCGATTATATTCATCTTCAGTCAGTTCATTAATCGAGAGGCATCAAATTAGGTATAATATTAATATTTATACATGATCATTTGGTTCCATGACTGGAACAACTTCGGGGAAAATACATCAATTTTATTCGAATATTTCTCAAAATAGATGCACAAGTACTTACCACGTAGACTAGAGGAAATTGCTAGTTGGCCCTGTGGTTGCTAATATCTGCCATCTACAGAAGATTTTTACGTTCATGTTAGGATGACTTCTTGCGCATACCATAACCTTCGCTTTTATCTCTCATCAGCTGTAAAATCAAACAAGTAGTTTCACGATTAATAAAGCATCAAGTTTCAATTTTTTTTGGATGTTACAATTTTTTTTTTTTCGTTAAAAATAGCGTGTTGAATTTTTTACATTACTGGTTTAACCTTTACCTTGAAATTTAATTAGTTTTTCCTTATTGCATTAATTACTATGTAACAAAAGCACGTCAGTAATTCAGAAAAAGTATGTTTTTTTGTAAAAAGTTTTCTCATACTAGTCGGAAGAAACATGTAAAATGTAAAAATCAAGGGTTATTAAATGCCTCGAGATATGTGTTCACAAATTTTCAAATAATCTTTTGCGCATCGCCTGATAAATTCAAAACAACAAATCCTCCGGTACCAATTATCACTTCTTATCGCTTCCAAATAAGAATCCTAAGCCTTCGAATATAATCGATAAAAAATCGATACTTTGGCGATAGACGTATTATCAAATATAATTTCAATCATAATCCTCGACAGTACAAAGACTCCGCATTCATCTTACCTATTAATTACATGCACATAGAGTACAACCAAAAAGTACGTATTCGTTAATTTGATGAGAAATAGAACGAGGCCAATGGACTATGTTCATTCTTTCAGGGCATACTTCCTCTTTTTTTTTCTCCACACCGAAATGCTAACCACCTTGTCAACATGCTCTTGACCATTATTATTTCTTCCTTAAATTAAAATTTTTGACATTTTATTTCGCAATAACCTCGATTACAGGTATTAGCGTGATTTTCATTTATACGCTCGAATATATTGGAAATATAAATCGGAATTCGTTGGCCGATCTTTGGAAAAACTGGTATTTTGTTTATTACGTTTTAACGACTAGTTCCATAAATGGAGGCCAGCGAGTTGAACGTTTAACAGTTTACGAATGTAATTCAGTATATGAAATTTTCATTTATCGATATTATCGCGTGATCCGCGATACAGAATTTGTCACTAAATGAGTCATTAGATGGAATGAGAAATATCGTGAGTCAGGATATTGGTACTTGACGAGTTAAAAAAAATTTTCCGCGAAGGAATCGTACGACGATCCTTTCTGGTTGTGAAAAAATCACAAATGAGTTTAATTTTCCATTACTAACCGTAGCGACTACTTTCGCGGTTTGTGGTTTCGAGACGTAATTAATAAACAACGTTTCAAAATAAATGAGAGAATTTTCTAGTGGAATTTACCAACTATTTTATGAATTTGATGGAAAAAATAAATAAAATTCCTAAAATATTCCATTATGCAGAAGAGCCTCTTTAACGTGTTCCCCGTATTTTCAAGATATTTCGAAATTTTACATTCTATAAGGTCGAGAGTTCCTCTAAAAAAACTCCGTTTCCTCGAATTCTGCATAATTTATTTTTCAATGGTACCTACTTGTTTCATCCCTTTTGCTCGATTTCTATAAATCTTATTTTATAAGTCCCTTCTATGGATTATGGACTTAAGATCTTCCAGCCTCTTTTTCCATTTTGCTTGAACCAAAAAGAGTTACTTCGAGGATGTAAACATGTTTATACTGATAAAACCGATATCTCAAACAATTAGAACTTCGTTGATAGTAAAGTTCAAAATCCTAGATGACTTCGTAATTATCGATTCAGATTTTTTTAGCTTATTTGAAAGATCACTCTAATGAGATCATTTAGGTGTTAATTCATGCAAGATTAAATGAACCAATCGTATTTTTGGATCATTCAGCGTTTCAGACGCAGGTATCTTCATAGAAGGTATCATCACTGGAATCGTTTTCGAAGTATAATGACTTCGAAGACGTCTCAGCGATACTATTACGATACCAAGACTAATGACACGACACTATCGATCCAAAATAGATCCAAAACAAACGAATCCTTACTCTTGGTCACGCTCGATCATAATTTCATTTATTCTCCCAATACCGAATATGATTTAAATCAAAAGAGAGTAAAAAAGAAGGCACATAAAACACCGAAATATAAAATATCATCAATTAAATAAGTCTGTCAGAGTTACGTAACTTTATCCGTACATCGAACAATATACTCGTACAAAAGATTTATAAATGGAAATGTTGAAAAATTCATTATTCAACCGTAGCAACTTTTTAATCACTTTCTCCATAAGTAATTACATCGGATGTACTCGTTAATCTGTTTCTGCGCCAAGGATGAATCGTAAAACGTTTCACTTTAAAAAATCAAACAAAACTGATACACTCGTAACAAACCTAGACACTGGTTAAATCTTTGTACAATATGATCATCGAAATTTGTCACTTTTCTACCGTTATCGGCCGCATCGTTAATTAAATCAAAAAAACGAATTAATTACCCAGCAACCAGAGCATTTCGGAAATTTCTCGCCGACAAGGTCATCTCCCGGGTTATAAATCATTCGTAACAATTCTTTAAATTTTTAATCGCCTGAAAATTTGTCAAAAGTGTAGAATGAAAAATTGCAGCACAGAAAACTCGTAATGAATTTTTCCATCACGTATGAGATATTGTTTCGTGAAAAATACATACGAGTCAAGGCTATCGAGCTGAGCTCTTTGTGATGTTTTTCATATCTCCCTTATCGGTGTAATTATTTGGAAAAATTATATGTATTTTTTTACGTCCTCGTGCTATGCGTTTCGCGATGTCTTTGGTAACCTTGCGAATGCAAAACGATTCACATCGTGTATTGTACCGCAAGTTATAATTTAAGCTAAATTGACCGTTGAAAGTAAATTTCCAAGTGATTCGACGATGGTGTTTTGTGGTAGGTCTTATGCTTTCGGCGTTTCTTTATACGTTCTTCGTGTAATAACGGAAATGCGTCGAGTTTTTACTGTTCGATGCAGTCGATCGTAAATCACATCCGAGTACGTTGGGAACATCCATAGAGATCGGTTCAATGATTTTGTGCGTGTTAGGAAAGGTAACGCTTCCATGATACATGAGGTTGGTTCATTTGAGCATTTTTGTTCGAAAAGATCATTTTTGGATCCGCTAAAATTGTTCAGATTAAATTACGGTGAAGACTATTCGCTATTGTAGAGTGCATCTTTAAGAAGAGCAAATAATAAGAGATAAAAATAGAAGAAATCGTGCAATAATTAAGAAAAAGGTCTTAGTAGGGCAAGCAAAGGGTACTGACCCCGGAGATATGAATAAATGAAATTTCGCTGGATAAATATAGGATCTAAGAAGATTTGCGAAGCAGGTTTCAGATGTAAACCCATTTTTTTCATGAGAAATAATTTTTTTTCTCGAATAAAAGCGATCAAATTATTTGAAACTTTGATGGGTCATTGACCTATGAAGAAGAATGTCGTTGAAAATCGTCATCGCTTGTTACTCGAAAAATTGATTCACTGCTCAAAATAAAATGCAAAAAAATTTATATCTTTCAAATGAAAAATTCTAAGACCACAAGTGTGAATTTTATGCATGAAAAATGGTGAAAATGAGAAATATTTGACGCATTTTCTTAGCCCAAGATATCCAAAAAATATGCAAGGTGTTCCAAAAAAAATTTCTCCGCTAAAAAACCCGAACGTGTTAAATTGAAACAGAAATGGAGTCAACTAAGTCACCAAAAAAACGCCTTTATATTAAAATAGAAACGAGGAAAATGTCCAATGTTGCGATTTCAGCAACAAAAAAATTTTCTAAAAATCGTCTATTAAACAAAACGCTGATTTTAGTGAAAGAGGTTTCGACAGCTCCTTGAAAATTGTTAAATATGGTTAAGAGCTTAAAATTGGAATTTTCACATAAACGACAAATCATTTTTGGAGCATTTTTTGCCAATTTTTTTAAACTATTTTTTCAAGAACCAGAAATGTACCACCACCAGAATATTTGATTAAAACTAAACCATACAAATTCCTGTAAAATGTTGTAATCAGGCGAAATAGCCAAATTGGCTGAAGCCCAATTTCAGTAAATAAATTAATACTACAATAAATCCTGAGACACAAGTACAAAAAAGCCTGCAATATTGAGGCTTTAAAAATTCGCCAAATACGAAAAAATTAATTTCATTTATTAAAAATCCTGCTCTTGGTTTTTTCAAATTCCTCCTCCTCTGAATTGATAAACCCTTCAAATCGTTGATTAACGTTTAATATATCTCCTTTACTAATTTGTCAGACCACTCGTGAGTTTCTTCATTGGTCACAAAAATTTCAATCGATCAATACCGAGAAATTTTTCATCAGACGTGCCAAGGTTCAAAACACCAGCCTTGACTATCTCGAGGCAAAATTAACAAAATGCGCTTCTTCGCTCATTCGACAGCATTACCGATCACATTCACGTACAAAGATCCACATGACAACATCGTTTGTCATACCAAGAACCGTCTCAATACCGAAGCCACCGTATTAACCTATCGACCGCATTCATGGCGCTCGTGACTTGTGGAGATAAACAATGTACGGAGGAAAAAACCCCATCAGGAAAAAACCTCAACCGGTTGAACTTTAACGGCCATATTGATTTATGTACGTTCGCAACGAGAAGAAAATAATGAAAAGTCGTAAAATTAGGTCATAAATGGCGCGAATGAATAGAGGCTTTAAGACACTCGCTAACTGCATATTAGGTATAGAGTGACGTCTCAATACGAGGTTACCTATGCAATGGAAACGCGCCAAAAGCAAATTAAAATTCTGCAATGTCTCCGCGAACCGATGCCGACCCTGATAAAATGCTAAATGTTCGCGGTCCATGGCTCGAATTCGCGTCACCGTCTGAGCCTCCTTTTAACCTATTCACATACGCATGATACCGAAAGGCCAACAGCAACATAACGGTATAACTTCAACGTTCCCACACTGCAAAAAGATGACCTGAGAAGCTGCGCTGAGATTTTAAATCAATTTTACGATCTGGCCGTATTAAGATCATCATTGCGAAACGACTGCCTTCTTTTTTAATTTTTAATTTTTCTTTTTTCAGAGAGACATGGGAGAAAGTAAACCTCAAGTTTCACGAAAATGGTACTTTGACGTTTAATCAAAGAAAGATATTTAGATTCGACCCAATCCGTTCGAACGGAACTGAAGATGATATGGTTGTCGTACCTAATATTCCTATGTTGGTGAGTACACCATATCTATTACCTACGTCGTATATTTCTATTTCCTGCTTTACTCGTACCTTTCTTTTTATTGTACGACCAAAGATTACTTCGTTTTGATAAACCACCTGTTAGATAATTTCGTTACGAGTTAATAACGCGTCGCGAGTCCGGCTCCGTTGATTACGTAACGTTGATTTTTCGAACACCGAAAATACTGGTTTTTTGAATTTTAATCGTCGCGTAGAAGAAGGTAGTGAGAAATATCGAAAAAAGTTCTCCCAAAGCATCGTCGCAGATTTAACGATATTACGTAGTTCAGAAAAATAATCTATGAATACTAAAATCTGTCAATTCGCCAGCATACGTTTAAATTCAATCTATATGCTGGATTTTAAACTCTTCGAGTCTCTGGAGAGAGAAAGTGGAAGGGGAAGGGGAGTGATGGGAACTTCAAAGCTTGGTTCAATACTCTCGTTTGTTCTTTGATACATTTGATATCTGAAAGATTCAATTCTGAGATGTAACTAAGAGAGGAACCAAGTTAGAAAGTTGAAATTCTTTTAACATTAAATAAAAAAGTTGTATTGACTTCCTCAATTTTATATTTTTCAAGTGATGGATTAAAAGTTTGAATCTGTGAAAAAATATCGCTCACGTACCTAACAATTGTTGAAATAGTTTGGAGTGGATCAAAACTGAAATCGCTCAAAAGTGCACAAAATTATCAAAATATTGTGGGGACTAATTAAAGTTGATTGATGTTTGCTTAAAATTGCACAGAAGTTGGCCAAAACAATTAAATTAAGGAGAAATTTGATTAAAATTACAAAAAAATAACAAATTGTTGTCAAAATAGTTTAGAGTTGATCATAATTTGTTTTAAATTGCTTAAAATCACGCAAAATTGTCAAAATAATGTTAAAATTGTAAAGATTTGTCCATTTTTTGCTCAAAATTACACAAAAATTGTTAGTGTTATTGAAGCTGATTGAAGTCGATTAATATACGCTCAAAATTGCACAAAAAGTGTGGATGAAAAATTTACCTAAAGTTGCAGAAAAAATTATTTAAAATAGCGCAAAATTGTCCAAATGTCGTTGAAATAGTTCATATTTGTTCAATATTTGTTCAAAATTGTATAAAAACTGTTAAAATGTTGTTAAAATAGTTCAAAATTTATCTAAATCAACTTAAAGTTGCCCAAAATTGTCAAAATATGGCTAAAATTGTTCAAATTTGTGTAATATTTGCTCAAAGTTGCATAAAAACGGTTAAAATGTCGTTAAAAAGTTCACAATTGATAAAAATTTGTTTAAAACTGCTTAAAATTAAGCATAATTGTCAAAAAAATGTTAAAATTGTTGAATATTTACACAAAAGGGCATAGCAACTTTTAAAACTTGCTAAAATGGTTAAGAATTGAGCACAAATTGTTTAAAATTACATAGAATTGTTTAAAATTGGCATAATGTTGTTAAAATTGTTTAAATTTGTTCAATATTTGCTCGAAGTTGCATAAAAACTATTTTAACAACATCTTAACAGTTTTTATGCAATTTTGAGCAAATATTGAACAAATTTAAACAGTTTTAACAACATTTTGACAATTTTTCGTTATTTTAAATGACTTGACCGATTTTAAACCATTTTAACAATTTTTATGCAATTTTGAACAAATGCAGAACGAATTTAAACAATTTTAACATTATGACAATTTTGCACAATTTTAAATCATTCTAAACATGTTTTGATCAATTTTAAACTACTTTATCAACATTTAAAAAATTTTTGGCACAAATACTGAACAACTTTGAACAACTTTAACAACAATTTGGTGGTTGTTGTGCAACTTCAAGCAAATTTTTCATAAATTTGGTCATTTTGAACAATTTTTACTCATTTTCAAGCAAATATTGAACGTCTTTGAACAGTTTTAACGACATTTTGACAATTTTGTGTAATTTTAAACAATGTTGATCAATTCTGAACTATTTTAGAAACATTCTGACAGTAGGTATGAGCAAGAACAATTTTCATAAATCAATAGCTCCAAAATTGTGAATTAGCCGACTCCGTCTTTAGTAAAAACTGAAAATATTGATAAATCAAAATGGAATTCAATTCCTTGGCATCTTGTCCTATCTTTCAATAAACACAAGGCATCGGAAATGTCTCCTATTTCATCATTTTCTTCATTACTTCACACCCCCTCTCACCATTTCATGGATCCCCATATAAAGAAAATTTATAGTCGACGATTTAATTAATTTCTTACACGTTTCAGAGCGCTACGTCACAAAGTAAACACGCCGCACGCTTCCTTCGATTGGCCATGGCCTCCATCATGGATATCTTGAAAATCAAACCATTCGTCGAGGTATCGGTTGGACAATTATTATGGGGTTATGAAGACCCTTTACTTAAACTTGCCAAAGATGTAGTTCCTAAAGAGCAAAAACTCCCTTATGAAGAGTTCGGCCTCTTGTACGGAGTAAGTACATAGGAATTTAGATAAAAAATACTCTAATTAATGAAAAAAACCTTTCGAGGTAGATCGAAGCTATTAATAACCGAATGAAAATTATACATATGCCCGTACAATATAATTTCCATATGTTTTTCATACTTCTATGCGTATTTATCGAGGGAAAAAAAACCTACGACCTTCGAAGATTTTTCAACGTCAAATTAGCCATTTTAATGAATCGTAATTAAAGTTATAACGCTAAAAAATAATCTCCTCAACTAGATTTTCATTTTTTGACATACCAAACATACCGTATCGTAGGTATTTTCAAAACATACATCCTAAGTATGTAAATTATGACGTAAATGTATTTCACGGTTTTATAAATTTCAATTGAATATTACCCTCTACGTCAGTAACTCTCGACTAAAGACCAAATTCGTATAAATAAATTCTTTATCATTACAAATATCCATTAAGGGTTTAATTAATGGCTAGATTATACATTGTAATGCTGATAAAATAGCTATTTTTTGTCCCGACATCTTCAGCAAATTAACGAGCGAGTTGATGAATCAAACGAATGAGTTTTTTTAATTTCATAGCCGTGATTATTCAAACTATTATGCATTGTTTGATACGCAACTTTTCTGTTTCTTTGTTCTAATCGATTAGTAAAATTTAGTTGTAATCGAAATGACGCAGTAAAGGGGATAAAATTTGTAATGTTTTTATTGATGAATTCCGTAAACACGGATCAATGAACTTGAAATATTTTATTAAAAAAAACGCAACAAATCAAACGATTTAATTTTGCGATATAAAAAAACATGTTAAATCGGTTATATTTTTTTAGAATTAAAAAAAAAAATTCTTTAAGTAAAACTTCGAAAAATTTTTAAATTGTCAAAATCTTTTTCCAATTTGAATGCATTTTTATAGCTGTCACAATTCATGAGTAGTTTTTTTACGAAAAATTGTGGTTTTAATTTACCAGACGAAAATAAAAATTTCTTCCTCTACGATCTCGAGAAAGGTGAAAGATAGAAAACCGAAATTAAGCAAGTAGACGCATTATATGATGTAAATTTGGCGTAATAAATTTCATCAAGATATCTAAATTAATAACTGAGTAATTAGCAATTACCAAAATTATTATAAAATGGCGGGGAAAAAAGAAACTGGTTCGTAGAAAGTGGCGGGGATGTTTATTGTGTTGTTTACCTGCGCGAAGCATTGCCGATGTGAGGTACCTCTATAACTTTATAATCATTCAACTTTTAGTGAAAATATACAAACAAGGAACTACCAACCGGTTGAATGGAACTGGACTAAACATGTCAAAAAGTATTGTGGAGCATTGGCAGTGTTGCCATGTGAGAAACATAACTTGTGATAGATTTGTTGAAAAATAAAGACGAGTCCCTACTTGTAAAATTAATTATTTGGTTTTTAAAATAATCTTACGTTAAAAGTAATTTGATTTTTAATTCTAATATATAACATTTTTATTTTCTTTATTTAAAGAGATTACAAAATTGACCATTCCAATCAGGGCAGCTCGAATTCTACTTTTTCTTCAACTTTTTAATATTTTCATTTTCTTCTTCCGACATTTTTTTTTAATTTTTGATTTTTATTATTTTAAAAGATTAGATTATATCTTTTGATAATTTTTTGGTCTTATAATATTTACATCGTGAGAATAAGGGTGAAAAATTGCGAAAAATGCGAAATTGTCAAAATATGAAAAAAATGAAAAAAATGATGGTGATGTTGAAAATAGATGGAAAGTGAAGAAAAATGACCCATTCAAAATTTTCCTCCCCATTAAAATTTTTCCCTTCAGTGATGACTAAAATTTGGATATGAAAAATTAATAAATTTCTAAAAAACAGAGATAGCGAAAAAATGAAAGCGGCATTGAATGAAGATGACAAGGAAAGTAAAATGACCCAGTCGAAATTTTCCCGCCTCACTTCTACATTTTTTTTATTTTCTAAAATTTGGGAATCACTGATGGTGAAAAATTGAAGAGGGGGAAAATTATGAATGGGTAATTTTTCTTCACTTTTCATCTACTTTCAACATCACTATTATTTTTTTCATATTTTGGCAACTTCAAATTTTTCGCAATTTTGGACACCCCCGTGAGGAAAGGATAAGGGAGTCAGAGATAAATTTTGAATGCGCCATTTTTGTAGTCTGGTCTTGAGGTCTCAAAGTCACTTTTAAAATTTTCCGTTTTTTCATTCATAATTTTTACATCCGGTCTCTTATTTTTATGTCTATGTGCAGCGCCATCTATGGGGAGAAGGGGGGCTTGCACGGGGTGATCTAAGCTCTGCGCTTGACTTGTAATTAACGTAGATCAGCCGTCTTCATGTTTTTCTTCAAGATCTTACACTTCATTTTTGCCAATTATTCCTTCGCTAGACAATTCAACCATATAAAAGAAACTCGAGCGTTGAATTCGACTCCAAAATGCAAATAAATCTCAATCCCGAGGCAAAAAACCGTATAACTTGAAAAACGTGACATCTTTTACACCAGGCGAAAGGTATTCTCCGAACGAATCCATCGAACGCCAACTATTTTCGTCCTTCTGTACGTCATTCGTTCGGCGAATTAAGAATGCATGACAAGTGCCACGAGACTTGTATATTAATTGTTCAAACAAAACCTGTTAAGCGTTGCTTATGTAATAAACTGGAAGTATACGTTCGAAGTCGGTTCAAATATGAAATTTCCTACAGCTTATCGAATACGTTAGCAATTAACGTGCTCCATTAACAAATCATCTTGTGCGATGATTTACAGCTGACAAATATTTGGGAAAATTTTTGAATTAGTTCAATCAGCATACCATCGATGGAATTTGCCACATTGTATGTTTATGTTATGTTCAAGCTGGAATACATCGTAGATAGGTACGCGGTTACGACAATGCACGAGCTCTTAAATCATCTGCAATTACCGCGTCTCTTACAAGGTCTCGGATCTGTGTTAATAAACGCAATAACTCAAAATCCACGTTCTGTGGTCAACAAAGTACCGAAGAGGCATTATTCCAAGTTTGCTCTGAAATACAAATATGTTTTCGGATTCCTTCTATGGGTTGGTCGACCTGTAACGTGTGTCTCACTGTTTTGCGTGTTGCAACTTGTACCGCACGATTTTCCGTAGCTTGGAGTTTTATTTAAGCACCTGTTTTCCACGTGTTTGCGCAACTTCGTCAATCTCGAAATTAATATTTCGTTTGTCTTGATTCATCTAGAAAAATGGAACGTCTGCTGATAACGTTACCGTGTTCACTGGAGAAGATGATATCTCTTTATTCGGCGTTATCAATAGATACAACGGTAAAAATAATATATCCCATTGGAAAACCGATCAATGTAATCGGCTCGACGGCAGCGACGGATCCGTATTTCCACCTCATATGAACCACAACACCACGATTTACGTTTACGACAAAGACTTATGTCGACTGTTACCATTAAAGTAAGATTTATAGATACACGTAACAAATTCTCGTTAATTATCCGTAATTATCGAATTATGTTGAGTAGCTAAGGCCATGTACTTACGAAATTGATTACCGTCGAGGGTTATTTGGTACAAATTGTGGTCTATTTATAGATTCCAAGAAGAAGTTGTGACAAGCGGTGACGTCAAAGGGTACAGATTCATGCCACCAAAAGATGTATTCGCTGATGTGAACATAAATCCAGAGAACGAATGTTTTTGTCCATCGGGTCCTCCATGTGCACCACATGGAATGTTCAATGTTTCCTTGTGTCAATATGGTGAGTATTTTCTGGCAAAGAAATTCAAGGAAGAAGATACTAATAGAAGCAAAGAAAAATTAGTCATACAATGTACAAACAAGAACATACACTATGCATGTGCTTACCTACTTATCACTTTTCAATTGAATTATTCTTCATAAATTTAAATTCTCAACCGAGAATCACTTGAAATCAAAAACACGTGCTTCTAATATTACTTAATCGAAAACGAAAACGACTCATCACTTCGTGTATTTCGTAGATTCTCCAATTTTACTTTCATTCCCTCATTTCTATTTGGGAGACGATTCAGTAAGAACAGCGGTCGAAGGTATTTCACCTCCGAATGCCAGTCTACACGGATTCTACATCGATGTCCAACCCGTAAGTAAATAAGCATAATTCGATACTTCGCGTACATCGATAAATACTACGTTCCATTTCAGGAAATGGGAGTATCACTAAGAGCAAGAGCACGTTTACAAATCAACTTAGCCGTTAGTCAAGTAGTAGATATTAAACAAGTAGCGACATTCCCGGATATCATATTCCCAATTATGTGGTTCGAAGAAGTAAGTGAATTTATTTTGGCTACTTTGTTTCCATACTTCAACGAGGTTACTCTTATTTCGCAGGGTATTGAAAAGTTACCAGATAACGTGACTGATTTACTGAGATTAGCTACGGAAACGCCACCGGTAGCCAAAGTAGCTCTATCGTACACATTATTCATCGTCGGCAGCTTATTACTTGTAATATCAGTATTTTGTCTAATACGTTCGTCCAGTCGGCAAGAAACCATGAGTTTAGAAGGTACCGCTCATTATACCGCAAATGATGAAATGAATAAGAAAAAGAAAGCAGCTATGAATGGGCATACAAATGGTAAAACGATAGATTCAAAGGTTAATCCGGCCTTCGTTGGTGATAACGTATCGTAACATTGCCATAAATAATTTAGGTAAAATTTTTACTTATGAATAGCATTTTTGTAAAACTAAATTTTACCTTGTGATTGTTCCTTTTCGCTCAATCTGTCGACTCGATTAGTATTTCAACAACGTACCGGCTACCGACCGTTAGTACAATGTCGTAATTAAAATTAATTGTCTATTTTCACGGCTGAAAAAAGAAAAAAATTGCTGATTTGAATTTATATCCGTAATCGCGTGCTTTGTTTTTACTAATCGTATACGCAAGAACACAATCAAAAGTAAATTTATCATTAAGACTCTCTTCGAAGTATTGCTCTAATTTATAAGGAACAATTTTTAATTATAAATAAGGCTAGTTGTTACACCAATACTTCAAAGATGATGTTAATTTTCGAGTGGAATATTTATATGGCTGTGTTACTGAAACACCGCGTCGTCTAAGAGATCATGTTCGATGGAAATATTCATGGGTTACATACCTTTTTCACTCAATGTACTGTGATATCTGTGCACCGGAATTTCAAATATTTCGATCATACTTCGTAATGGATCTGCAAAAAAGAAATATTTCGTTGAATCGATCAGCTTTTACGGGTAACAACTAGTCAGTGATATGAGTTTCTTAGCTGAAACATGTACCATAGGAGTTTTGTTTCTTGATTTCTCCATTCCACAATAGAACATGATTAATTACAAACCTAATCGAACCAAACAGGAAGAAATGCATTCGTACATCACAATTAAAATTTTCAAAATCTGAATTCCGAATTAATTACAAAGTTTGATAACCTGAGCCTAATCGCAGCAGCGGCTTGATTCACTTGTTGAATAACAGTGTAGCCAACTAGCCACACAAAATAATATGAAATACGTTAACGTTATCAATTTGATATCACGAAAGATTTTGGAGAAATATTTCAGAAACAGAATAATTTTAATGTCGTGATAATTTAAGAGCAATGTTTTAAATAATTTTAAGAAATTATTTCATTGATTAGTTCTATAGCGTTGTAAATAATTTTAGTGATATTGTATTACCCATGTTTTTGTTGTACATAATTATAATAAGTATGTTTTTATAATTCGTTTTCTCTCTTAAATACAACAATGTATTGCATTCAATAAGGTTAAAGACTGTTGTGTGTATATAGTTTCTATTGAATGTTTGAGTAGCCATTTGTGTGTTTATCGGGTTCAAAAAAAAATAGCAACTTCAAATTTTAGGTGTCCAGTTTGACCAGTATTTTAAATTATTATAAAAACTGGCTCCCCCTTAAGACTTTTTGTATTTTTTAAGTTTACATGTGCGATGTTTTTTGTTTAATTTTTAAGATTTTAATTAAGGAGTACAAAGAGTCTATTGGATACTAAGGTACGAGGTTTTTTGGATCTTAGATGCGAATGAGCACAACCCCGAACCCATAGATAATTTCTTTGTAAATAAGACGTTGCTCAACAATTCGTCGTTGAAATTATTATAACGCGTGAATTGTTCAATATATGCGATATATTAGCAGAAATAAATGTTATTTTGTTTTTATCGCGTTTTTATTACTCATTTATATATCATTAATGAGGTAATATTTATGAAAAACCATCAAAGTTTATTATTTAAAAAAAGTATTATTCTATTTATGATCGTAATGTAAAACATAAAATAAAATTACGAAAATTAAATTTCTTTTATTACGAATTACACAACAGATGAAATACATATAGATATTGATTTGGTATAATAAAAATAATAGTATAACAATATCACGGTAGTTTTTGATTCAAATTTCAAAAATTTATTAATATAATAGTAATAGGTAGGTAATAGGTATTTACATGAATAAAAATGCACAAATTAAATTAATAATTTGTATTTGAAAATTCTAGTGATTTTGTATACATATGTGTGTAGTTTGCACCTTAGAGGGTGATAGAAGTCTTTATCATTGACTCGTTTTTCTGTGTTCTTCAAAATTATTGGTAGAATACATGGAATAGCTGACGTTGGAGATACGACGGCTTAATTTTCTTGCCCACGTACCACGTCTAACTACTTCGCCGATTTGTGCAGAATTATGAGCCTCTCTTATCTCCGTTAAAAATTTATCATAATCATCCATTTCTGTATCAGTAGCGCAGTTCACATTTTTGTAATTTTCATCTTTTAGCAATAACTTTTCGAGTTGAATTTGTCTGGCGACTTGATACGGCATATTTGGTATTATATTTGCCAAAATTCCGGTTACGGAGAAAACGAAATGCTATGTAACAATAAATATAAAATATAAATGGTAAAAAAAAATTGAATACAAAAATCATCATGATAAATGATAATAAATCAAAAAGATAATGGTATTTAAATAAGTGGTAACACTGGGTTGGAGTAACTTTATGGCCATTGGCCAAAGCGCCAAACATTATTATCTTTTAAGTTTCAACTTGGACTGTTCTTATTGTAATTGATAATAAAAATGTGCTTTCGCTTTTTTCGCGTGTAAATTCGGAGAAATCGGAAGTAATAGCTTGTGTTTTTTTGAAGTAGTGAATTATTTCGGTTTAATAAGTTTTAGTGATAAATTTGTGTTATTTGTAGTGTGCATTTTGAGCATCTTTCAATGAGAAGTCTTTTCTAACGACGAGGTACATATTATGCATGATATTTCAGTAATTTGATCGTTGTAATGAGTATCTCACCTCGAATAACACTACAAATACTAATCTTGCGCCGAATATAATCCAATATTGCAATGATAGCCCGTAAGCTTCTTCATGTTCTGGACCATATCTGTATCCTCGATACTGACACGTTTCCGGTTCCGTTTTCATCCCTTTGCCCAATTTATTATGTTCAGTAGGAAAATGAGATGTATTGAACGCTGCAATGAAGGAAGATTAATTAAATGTCAACGTTTGGCTTCTTTGTTAGCATATTTTCAAAATAATTTCACTCCACCTGATAACGAAGAGTCGATATATCCAATCAAATTATTATTTTCTGAGTAAAAATATTGATATATTTTACGCGGAATGTAATCGCTAGTGTAAGCAATTACAAAAGCCTGAAAAATTATAGATCATTGTTAAATTCAACAGGTGAAATGAAAATTCGCGCGAAGAAGAGAACGCCGCTAACATTGAACACTACAGCACAATAAGTGATCGCTCTCAAAATCGAATACCAAGCACCAATATCTTCCACTCGTTCTGCCAACGGACGTCGCGATTGAGCAACCATTTTATACGCATCTAATCGAATCTCGCAGACATTGTTTAATAAAGCGAACAAAGGAGCTAGAGGAAATGCTGCTACGAACAAGGTAACGAATCCGTATTGAATAACTGTAATATTGTTTATGAAATCAATCGAAATGATGATCCATTTAGTCATTGCGAGATCTGTGTACATACCCATTTCCAAGTACTCTTCAAATAGAGCTAATTTTCCGGGATCTTGTAAGTTGTAATTTTCCTCCCAGTGGGTATATTCTCTGTTGGGGTCTTTTTTCGCTGATCTATGTATTCTTTTTCTCCACCAATTTCTCAATGCTCTGAAATTTAGTCGCGATAAAGATTTTATTATTTTAAATGAATCGAACACACAGTATGTATAGTTGAACATTTACTTACGGAAATCCCAATTCTAAGATATTACTAAACCATTGTTTTCCTATCATTATGATGGCCAATTGAATGCATAATTCTGAAAGACAACCAGCTGGATCACATACGTCCCCTTTGAGCTTCAATAACAAAGAGCTACGTGAATCTATGTCTCCAGGATGAGTGAAAAATCGACCCTATTGAAATCACAGTGTTTTGTTAATTGTTAAATATCAAATTTATTTCGCGGTGATGTACCTTGAAAAAAGCGATGTATATCAAAGATGAATAATAATTCATGAATTCAAATAAGAAGATCTTGAAGATGAAACTTTTTTCGTATTCGTTCGGAGTCTTTGGATTTTCTTCGTTTGTTAACCAAATAGCCACGTGGTGATAAATCTGAAGATGTATGAAATGAATGAATATTCTTGTATTTTATCTTATGAAAAAATAAATGCAAATTATTTACCCTGGTTAAGATGATAATCATGAGTAAATTGATCAGAGCCGCCATAACGGAAGTTAATAATTTAGAATGTTTTTTGACAAATTTATAATCAGTGTCACCGATCATAGTAAATGTTGTCATTCTTACTATTATCGTTATAACGACGGCAACCAAGACAATTAATATCTAAGACATATATTTCAAATTGAGAAAATATGCATTTAATTACAAAGCATGAAGATGTATAATTGTGTACCATGAATCCTACGGCTATTACGCTGATGGTGAATTTGACGAATTTCTGCCATGTCGGAACGTACGGTTCTTTTCGTCTGGTGACTGGATTGATTTTATATGATGTAGACATGGAGTCGTATTCGGGTCGTGTTTCTTCATCTTCGATTCCAGTATGTAGATCCCATTGCCAAGTAATGATGGCCTGCTTACGTTTCCACATCTCCAGAAAAGAAGTCGCTGAAAATGCTTCGTTAACGACATGTCTCATTTTCAATTAATCATAAATAATTACCCCAAAATGACATGAAAATTGAAAAGAACACGGTTGAGTTGTTGTCAAACAAATACGAGAGGTTTGAGAAGAAACACGAATCTGCTAATCTTTGATATTTGCAAGTCCGATCGCAAAGCGGACAAAGGGTTATATTGCCGCCGATATTTGGATCACATATTTCTTTACTGAAAGATAGACAATTTTCATAAAGAATATCGAATAAATCACGCCATTTCAGCGACCATCAGCAAATCAATTTCCAACGTTCGAGCCGACGCGACGCCGCGACGGTGAATATGCATTGTTTAAATGATAATTTCTGTGCTAAATCACGAAAAAATTTCTTGTGACGAAATAACACGCAATGTCTAAAGCTGCGATGTAACGCGAAATTATCAATTATTGAGAACATGTGTTATTGATTTCGTGGTATCATTACCTTGGTATATTTTCCGAAGAATTCATGGTGACTAGACCATAAATAAAGCAGCATAGACCGACGATAGAAGGTAAAATCAGCATATTCGTGTAGAAACCCAGCCACGCGAAATACAAAGCTATTTTGTCACCGAAATATTTTCGAATTAGCCACAAGGGCTGGTGATTATACCATTTTCCTGGTCGTGCCCATTCCAAATATAAAGTCTGAAATTAACCCATAAAGATAACGGAATACTTGAATAGACTAGTAATTGTAGAATCAAACATACCCGTCGATCGTACATGTAACCAATTTCCGAATCCTTATTATATTTCCCTTCATGAAGAGGAAATGCAGATACATAACTCTTATCTTTAAGTAATTTACGAATACCGAACTGAAATCAGGAAAAGTAATCTTAATGAAAGTGGAAATTTGATACCGGAACGTGGGAGCCAATTTGGATGGATCGTAGAAGCCTTACGTTGTTATCATCTCCAAATCGAGCCCTCAATAAGATCTGCCAAGCTACTTGGCTTCGTTGAGCTGAAGTGTAGTATTTTTCTCTATCTTTGACCACAAGCCTGCGAGTTAAGAATTGAGTTATTTCGGAGTCAGATCAATCCAGAAATCATCTCTTGCTTACTTGTCTTCGTTACTTTTGGTGAAAACAGATGTTTTGAAAGTGGGATCTTCGTTTACCAAGTTACCATCTAATAGGAACCATCTACTGAGTGGAAAACAAAGACCCTCCGCTTCATAGGGCATATTTTCCATATCTTCACCTTCTTCCTAAAAACAAAGCAGTAATTTCAAGTATGCAGGAGCGCAGAAGGATTATTCAAAAAATCACAATGGCAGAAGTCTCAGAATTGAATTTTTCAGAGAGTAAAAGAGACTGCGAAATGCGATTGAATGAATCATCATTTTGGGGGAGATCATCATGACCGCAACAGAGGCTGTTGTGGTCCTATTTCAGATGTCTACAAAATTCAAGCACAGCCATAAATTAAGTTGCTTTGGTCTGGACGTCGAAGATTTATTAGATTAGAGCCTTGCGCCACCGACAGATTTTTTAATGATTTTTACAACTTACGCTGAGTACAATAATGACTTGACCAACACAAGTAATAAATATCATCGGCTGAGCCATGATGGATGAGGTGATGAGACCGATATTTTTATATTCATTTGTGATTAACTGGAAGTGTGAGCACTAAGTGGCTCAACCATAAAACAGTTCAAGTTGTGGAATCTTGGAAACCTCAAAGTGGGGCTTTGTAACTTCAATTTCTCATAAAATTGAACAATTTTTCAACACTTATTTGTCCGGTAAAGCTATATTCTACAATTATAATTTTTCTGAACAGTTACAAAGATTTTAGCACTTCCTGCAAAAATTAACTATGCAACTTATAATACCTATAGGTCTGTTTTGAGACAATAAGCAACTTCTAATGCAGCCATGTCAGATAAGTTGCATATTTTCTCTTTTAAAAAGTTGAAAGGCAATCTTTTCACATTACTTGTGATACAAATTGCATGTGTATCTATGGTAGGCAGATTTTTGGTTACTTGTAAAATCCTCTCATACTCATAAATGTATCACATATCGTTAAGAGTTCACGATGATATTTTACTTACCCATGCTTCCACTGAGATCGATATCAAAGACTGAATGTAGCGTGAAAAAAAATAAAGGATGCGTTAATTTTTTCGTTAACGAGCCTCAGAAGAAAATTTAAATCCATGAATCTGCGATGCTATTAGCATTCACCCTAGTAACCTTGACCTCTTTCAAAGAGAATTCCTCGTATATCAAAATTTCTCGTCGAATTAGAACGAATGTTTTGCTAAATTCAGAATCTAGTATTAATCTCTTAGTCTTTTTCTTCGTCATCACATCACTCTGTTGTTCATTCATTAAAAAAGAATTAAGTTCAAGGGGCTCACCTTGACTGGTCTTTTCATGTGCATGGCAGTGGCATACTTTGTGAGTACATCAAAAGGGGTATGAATCTTGACAAAACAAGTTTTTTGGTCATACGAGTTCTGCGAAATAAATATTCGATTAGGTTGCTTTTTCTCTAGATTCAAAAAAGGTTAAATTTTACTTCTTTATTTTCTTCTTCTATTTCTAATCCTTCATGAATCAAACTTTCTTGAAATTTTTTTCTTTGCTCTATTCTGATGGACTCGTGCTCGTCGAGGACGCCTTTATTGATATCATCATCTTCGTATACCAATATTAAATCTATTCTTCTTACGCCGTCGTTGAAAAATAAGGTATTTTTATCCTGAAACGAAAAAAGACAACTTCCTTTTTCGTACTTCGTATATCCTTGATCTAATAAACTGTATTTGCATTTAAACTTCGTGCTCGAGATAACATTAATAAAACATTTACAAATAAAATATTCAAAAATGCGTGTACTAGAATTATTCCCAAAACCGATACGGATTGTGGAGGGTGGCGTGTCAGTTTTAGAATATTTATTTATTTTACAAATTGTCGTATAACTTTCAATAATCGATATTTGAAAATATTACCTTTGCAGCGATCTGAGGCAAACCTCCAGATAGTTCTTCGAAGGTTGGAGGAGTCTTTATTCTCCGTTTCGGAGTACTACCACGAGTATCTGCTTTGTTATTCGCATGATTTGCGTTGTTCGGATGTAGGAAATTTTTATCGTTATAATTGATATCTAAATTATTGTTATTTTCAATGGAAGAATGTTCGATGATGGTTTCATCTTCGACGTATGATTCTGTATTGATTTGAATTATCGGTATTGTTCGCAAAGGGTTATCGGACTCGATGGGTGGAAATATTTCTCGTCTTTCTTCGATGTTAACTAAAAAATTCATTTTTATAATGAGCTAAAAAGTAGGTTAAATTATTTTTCGTTTGTCGAAATGTCACGATGTTGCTTATTACAACGCGGTGATAGTAAATAATGTGATGGTTTTCGTTTAAAAATTCAAAAATTTGAAAAAGTCAGCATTGTTTTGGTAATTTGAAAAAATTGTTTAATGCGATTCGATAACAAAAATTTGCAGAAAACTGCTCCTTATGAATGAGCAATATGCAATTCATGTACATTTATGTACGAAATGTTGCTTAATTCTTTTTTTCAAGAGATATATTTTACCCCTAAAATACTTCATTATGCAATTTTTCCCACATTCGTGTATTGAGAATTGCATAATCCGTCTGTACTATTTTCAACAATTTTTTTTGCATTTTTCATGCTTCCCAATAAATCTTACCTCGTTCATCGAGTATGAAGTGAACACTGCGTTGTTGAGGCGGGAATAATTCATTGTTGAATGCCGTCGATTCGGCGCTGCTGATTTCTTCGTATTCATCTTCATTACCTAGGTAATTTTTATCTTTACTGAAATCTGAAAATGATAAACTACGTTGATATTTTCGCGTTTATATCGATTATAAATATAATGATGTTTAAGTGCCCCAAATGGTTTTGAAATTGCGCCCTCCTCAAAACAAATCCTTTCTGTTTTAACGTAAAGTATCGAAGTGATAGTATGTATTTTAGGAAGAAAAAAGCCCTGAGTCACGCGATCCCATTTTACAGGTAAATGTTAAATTCTAATGATACGATTGAAAAAAACAGATCAGACTATCATCGTTTGCTGTTCGAAAAAAAACACAAATGTAATGTACAGTTTGGTAGAACCAATATTTAGCAACGTTATTATCGCACGTATTTATATTTTGACATGCGAGTGGGCGACTAACTATGCAGAACGAGGGGGGTGGAAGTTTGTTATCGTGTTTTACAATTTTTGGTAATTATCTCAATATGTGTTACAATTAGGCAAAAAACCAACACGCGTGTATCCTAAGAATATTCGAGGTTGCTCTTCGAAGGAAACGTGATTATCTCGAGATCAAAGCTCATCGAAGTGTAATGAATTTGTATGGAATGTTGTTTTAAACGATTATCAAAGATGGTGAAATGTTTATGTGACAATTGATTCACATTTTAACGACGTTTTTATTATCGAAATTCAAAATTTCGATTTATTTGATTGCGGTTGTCAGCGTTCGCGGCGGGTGTGACAGTGCGACGAGCACTCGTAATATTTAATGAGACTTGGTGTGAAGGTGTTTCAACTCCCTCCCTTTTTACATAACATAAATAGGCGAAAAGTTCGATATTTTCTTCGAATACGTGTCTAATCGAGTGAAAGGATTTCACCGATTTTCTCCTGCGACGAATGGAATATGCAACCTATCACACAGCAATGTTCAAAGAGTTGTGTGATTAGGTAGATAATGATAACTTATTGTATATTTTGAAAGGAAATTTTTTTAAATTTGTGATACTTTGAGAAGGTCAAGTGATAATTACGGTTTTACTGATTTCTCGGAGAAGTATTCAACTTTAGGAAAATTTTGGAATAATTTTGTGTATAATGATGGAATTATATCTAAAATCCTTGCGTTAATTTTCATCACATTATTGAAATTTATTTATTGACAGTTTTCTGTTATTAACGCTTTTCTTAATTTTTTTAATTTCAAATACATATTTAATTTTTTAAAAATCTAAATACAATATCTTTACCACATCCCCTTTTTTCTTCGATGGCTCTGCTGGCGTTCTTAAATAAAATATTTTATTCTTTTAAAATTAATACTATAAACAATAGATTAAAGAAATTCACAGAAAAATTGAAAATCTAGGAATGTCCCCTGAAAATTACATTTCAGAGAATTAAGGCTCAAAAATGAAGATACATTTAAAATTTCGAAGTCGAGAATTTTTTATAAGTTTTCTGCGTAATTAAAAATGCATAAACAGTTTTAGACATCATAAGCTTTAGTTCTGAGGCCGCGTTGAAAAAAACAACGATGAAATAGATTTTAATAAATTACCTTTAATTTATTGTTCGTGAATTAAGAAATTTTCATTTTTATTTCTCTTACTGTTTTATACATCATTTAAAATTTTTTATAGTTTCATTTGAATTTGAAGTATCAAGTCGAATTTTTATTTATTTTTGGAATTTTCTTAAATTTTAAATTTTCCAACGATCGTCGATCCTCAAGTTTCAAAATTCGGTATGAGATGATTGATTATTTTGTAGAGAAAAAGTTGAATGTTTTATAAAAAGTTTTCATATAAATTTCGCCATTTTGTAATATTAGGAGGGAACATTATGCTCAAAATAGAATTGGCTTATCGATGATATGCAATCCCTTTTTAATTTCATGGTGGTTAACTGAATTACACATGTGATTGAAATTGCAGCATCATCGAGTATCGGACAATCAACTTGTTTGCATATAAAAAGTAAATTCTAAAGTTATAAATTTAGGAACAGTTTAATGAGATTATCTCATTACATATGAACTTGCCTCGAAACTTTCGAACAGCTTGTTTCAATCTTACGATTTTTTAATTTTTTCCCCAATTGAAACGTCATTGTCAATTAAACCCCAAATTTTTCATGTATCTTGAAATTCATAAACATTGTTTTATTGATTACATTTCCTATTTTAAAATTTTCATATTTACGAGTACATTGTAACTCAGTATTAATTTGTCACGTTTGCAGAATTTTTCGAGGAATAAATTTCAAAATTGATTGCATTTCTTGTGAAAAATAAATCATCTTAAATTACCTCGCAACAACCTTAAATAAAATTGAATAAAAAAACGACGCAAATATTATTCTCGTTTGTGTCAAAGAAACCACAGCATTATTGTTCAAAAAAAAATTCACGAGAGCTTAAAAATTACAAAACAATAAACCCAAATATTTATATACTCCTACAGGTTCTTTATCACGATTACCATCTAGGTCAGGTTTAACGATTTTATTGAAACAAGTCGAGAAATTTGTTGCTGTATAGGTTCAGGTTACTCAATTTAGCATAAAATTCGCGCATTTTGCCTACCTCGAGGCTAGTATATGAAAATTACGTACCTCTGCTCATATGCAAATCGTTTATTGAACACTTCTATTCACAGCATTATTTTAACATTGGGCTCGAAAAATCGTCCGAAAAGTGACGAAACGTGATGTAATTTTACGAACAATTCTCAATTGTCATTTTTTCACTAAAAATAATCCATCGAAGAGCGATTGCGAAGGTAAAGTACATACACAAGCCGCTATCGAACAATAACTAACACGCTAACTAAAAGTAGCTTCGAGATAATCAATTACTTCTTTACGATACATTAAATTATTAATCGCACTTTAACAATACACTTTGATACACCTGTATTGGTAGCGGCTATTTTGAAGAATGGCACACGCAAACAGGTAGCTCGTAGATCAAACTTTACCCATCAAATGTATACATAGCTATAGCTACATACGTGTACATCACAACGTGCAATATTTTAATCCATTATCGATGTTTTTCTTTTTTTATTTTCTATTTTAAATAGAATTTTGACCTCTTTTTTAATAATTATTGGAATTTTTTTTTTCAATGTCGGAAAAAATAAATAGGTTAATGAAAACGTGTAATTTTATAGTTTTTTTTCTCACTCCTACGCATTTAAAAGACATTTTTCTTTCGGTATCGATCATGTTTTTCCTTTTATTAAGTATATTTACCGCGTACGACTTTCCTTTTGATATGGGGGTTTATTTGATTTACAAGTTTGGATAACAAGTTCTTTTTAAGTAGCGTGAAATTTAGGTAGTCGTAATTATAGGGTGGACGAAGTGGCGTTGTCAGTTATAAAAAACTATATTGGGCTTTTTAGATACTTGTCAGAAATGAAAGTAATAACATATAGTAGATTTTTATTAAGAAAAAAATATTACACTATTTACATCATTATCGATAACAGAAAACTGCAAAAAAAATTAAAAAATTACATCCAATATTGGTATTTAAGTAGATGTGCATTTTTTTTGAACACATTAACAATAAATCTATGTCGTAATTAGGCATAATTATAACAGAAATAGGATTTTAGAAGGAAAATTGTATTTTTGATTTTAACGTATCAAAATAATCACACGATTGTATGCAAAACTTAATTCAAAACTTCAGTCTTCGATTTTAAAACCATCTAAACCTGAAAAAATTCGAGAATTTTTCATTAAAATGACTTAATTTGAGATAAAATTGATGGAAAGTTTATTGCTCAAATTTGTAGCCAAGTGTGAATATTTAATCGTATTATTCAGCAAAATCGAGCAGAAATTGAACAAATCAATAATAATGATTACGCGTGAAGTTGATCAAATATGAGTTGATTACTTTAAAATAAGAGCATTATGAGTTTTTGAAGGTACGGTTTGAAATATGAAAAAAAAAAAAATGAAAAATATAATTGCTCGGTCATACTGATCAGTGCGAATATAGATTCACACTTATGAACAAATCTAAGCACTTTATGTTGATTTGTAGAAGATGGAAGCAGAGCAAGGAAATTATGTTGAAAATGAAATATAATCAAAAGTCTTTATTTTATCGATTTGAATCATTTCGAATTGAAATTTTTGAACTCTAAAACTTCCTTTAATAACTTCACTTACCAATTCTATCTTTTATGAGTAGCTGCGCCTGCACCAGCTCCGGCTCCTCCTCCACTATTACTACTGCTGCTGCTGATACCTAATATGCTACTCAAATCTGAGCCACCTCCTCCGCCGCCTTCTTCTCCGCTTCCGCCGCCACCTCCGCCCTAATTTTCGATATTATATATTTTAAAATAAATTCAACACGATGGTTTTGCGATTAATTCGAAGCGGTATGCTAAATTAGTATGTTAGTTTTGTTATACGTACCCCGCTGCTGCCACCTAATACTCCGGTTAATATCTCTAAAATACCTCCACCTCCTCCACCCTCTCCACTGCCTTCACCTTCTCCTCCTCCCTGTTAACAGAAGGTTAATTTTATTCGCATTTTCTGTGATTTGCTGGTGAAGGTCGCTGATGTGGAACTGCAGAGCCTTTTATATCTGTTGCATTATTTAACGAAAATATTCACGCAAGGAGCTCGCACGAGTGTGAAAATACCCCTCTGGATTTGCGCACCTTGCATTCGCGACTTCGTAAGTTGCACCGAACCAAGAGTTATCTTTGTTGCGGATGGCGACGTGTTTAAATTAGGATCCAGTTGAAAGATTACAATGTTTGAGTGGCATGGTTGGCGAAAAAACTTGCAAGTTTGGTGTATTGACAATGGTAAAAATAACTTTTGACTAGTTTAATTAAACTTCCGAGAAAGAAATTGTGATTGGGTATTGAGTTTTGGGAAATGTAATTTTACAATATTCGTACATTTAATAATGAATATTAATTTAAACCTAGTGACGTACAAGTAACCAAGGTAATAAGGTAGAGGAACCGTTGACTCGTCTAGTGAGCTCGTTACTTTTATGAAATGGCGGAAAATAAATAGCTCATATGTCGTCGAACATGCAATTATCGAATTAAAACTTTTACCGAACTCGCATATGAGAAATGATTTTCCAGTCATTTACTGCGATTAGACAAGTATAACCCTGTCCCAGTGACAGTGAATTTTTATATCGATAAATTTTTTACACTTGTCCTAATTTCGCCGATTTAAATGCACGAAAGACGCGTCAGCTTTTTAATAAATATTAATTCATAAAAATCTCATATTTAATTTGTGGCGTCCTTGAAGGAAATAATTGGAGTTACCTGTTATTCCTGTTGGGTAAATGTTTCATATAAACCGAACCGCGATTTCCTCGAAGAAAAAAAACACCCACGCGTGAAAACGACACGCACTTTTCATTACATTCATATCGATTATACCTGTCTGTTGTTATTAGACAAAATACCGCAAGCGCGCTCCAATGGGTTATTTTGGTTAAGGTTGAGTCCAGCGTTAGAGGTTAGGGAAGCGCGTTAATGTACAAGGTATACTTACGCCACCGCTGCTACTTCCTAATAAAGGTCCTAATAAGTTCAATATGGATCCTGAGCCACTACCACCGCCTCCGCCACCTTCTTCGCTGCCTTCGCCTTCGCCCTAGAAGGATTAATTTATGGGATTGAGGCATATTTTCTTGATGTCGTATTTCGTTGGAATTTGGATATACTTACTCCTCCACCGCCACTGCTGCTTCCCAAAAGTGGTCCTAATAAGTTCAAGATAGATCCAGAGCCTGAACCGCCACCTCCATCCTGAAATGAACTCATGTAATATTGCTTTAAGAGTATGCAAAATGATCCCTTTGACTTACCCCACCATCAGCACCTCCACCGCCACCACCACCTCCACTACTGCTACCGCTACTACTTCCTAGTAAATTGGTCAATAACCCGATGGCTCGTTTTTCACGGATTTTCGACTTGGGTTCGCTGCGCTCATCTTGTATGACTATGTTGTCGATGATTGATTGAGCATCGGTCGAGTTATTTATTGATTTCAAAACTGTTAGTAAGATTTCGGTTTCGAAGAGTTTTTGTAATTGAATGAGTTCCGCTCTTTTTCCTGTTCTGGCAGCGTGGATTATTTTGTTTTCAAATTCCTGTAATATTTTGATTGAAATTACGGAGAAAGTTAATGAAATGGATAAATCATGTTGCTCGGTTTTGCTAGAGTGTGTGAATGTTGAAATATTTGCATTGTTGAGCGAAGTTAAGCATTAATTTTTTGTGCCATCTCGCTCAAAATTGCATTTTTTAGATATTTCGAAAAAATTTGAGTCATTTTTATTCAAAAAAGCGAAAACAAAAATTGCTCGATTTTGTTACATGATGCAAATTTAATACGCATTAGTGAGCAAAACTGAGCATTGTTCAATTTCAAAAACAACGTTTTTAAACAAATTCGCCAAGAGTTTTGAACTCATTTATAAAAGTTATTTCTGAAATAATTGAGTGAAATTTAAAAATTGCTCGATTTTGTTGCATGGTGCAAACTTGGCACGCATTATTGAGCAAAACCAAGCATTTTTAATTTTGAAAATAACGTTTCTAAATAAATTTTCGAAGATTTATCAATTCATTTTTATAAATTTAAGTTGAAATGGTTCAAAAACTGGATTCATATTGCTAATATAATTAAATACCTGTATTATTTTGCTTCGAAAATTAACAACTTGCAATGTTTCAATAGAGAATAGACTTTCATTAAAGTGAGTCAATTTTTCAAGAGGTTCCTACACACAAAAATTTTCTTGAATCCATCAAAGAAAATAGATCTCTTATTGCTGTGTACCCTTCACCCCAACATCCATAAAATCATGCTCACTTAAAATCCAAAAGCCCACCAAACAAGTTTATCTCTTACAAACTTCGCGATCCGCAACATCTCAACCGCATTCCTCAACACGTTGCGTAACCGCTGCATTGTGTACAAAGTGTTCAAAAATCTCACTCGATTGTGCATCAACCTGGGCTCGAATAGCATCTGCACTCTCGAAAGATACAAGTATCATCATAAACTGGCAATATGGCTGATAACGTACGCTTAACGAAGAAAGTCGCTCACCTTGAATAATTATCCAATGCCTTGTGGTGACGACCGATTAATTCGTTATGTGCTCTACTTTCTTGTTATATATTACGAAAAGTAGTATTCGTTACTATGTTTAAATGCTGAATAAGCATTTTAAATGAGAGAGAAATAAATCAATAGGGTGTGAATTGTGAAAATACTACTTGGAATAATATTGACATAAGAGTCGATTTCGAGGAAGTATTAAATTGCATAGTAAAACTTTCAATGAATTTGAGTTTCATCGTAGCTATATTTTTCTTATCATTTTTGAATTATGACATTGAAAATACATAATTAAGGATGCCATTGTGTGGAAATCTTAACAAAGTATATCGCGAAGATCTTCAATTTTGATGTAACTTTTGGTATTATTGTGTTCACTTAGCAGGGGAGCTTTTTTCAGAAGAGTATTTCATTTTATCATAATTCTTTATCGGAATGAATTCTTCCGCAATAATCCAAAGACTCCTGGATATTTTTGAGTTAAAAATCACCCCTTTTAATTTCACCATTCGCCAACACATCAGAATTAAATCTCTGGAATCATGTAAATTTACGTTAATTCGACGAAGTAAAATGGCATGTTTCTGGGTCATCGTTTCTGGTTATGAACACATTAATTCTAAACCAAATAATATTATTTCGTAATTCTATACCTATCATCAGTATGACCGTTGCCTTGCTTGTATCGCCGTATCTTCTTGTAAGTTACCAAGGTCGATGTTAATTTACACATCGAATAATCGAAAGTATTGCATAAAGAGTTCATCATAAATCGTCGCGAAGATTTGTAAAAGCTTTTTAAGCTTTTAACGAAGGAAGTACCAAAGATGAAACAAAGGTTACTTTATCCACAGATTACGACACCTGACAGAGTTTCTTATTAGTTCAGGGCCAAGGTAATAAAATATGGCAGGTATGTGTGAATCATGTAACTTTTTCGACAAAATATCCGACAGCTACTCATTTTCACGTATGTTGAATATCAATCGTCTATGGTTTGGGTAATTAAAACGGTACCGCATATTTGGGTATTTATTTACTTTTTTTTTCTCGGTAAATGTATGAAATATGTCGTTTGGTTGTTTAAATTGTTTTAACGAAGGATAAAACGTGTAATGGGGAATTTTTGAAGGAAAAATATATAAATTTATATTTTTACCTTGTCGAGTGTACCTATTACCTAATTCATTTTTTTGCGTGTTTTTTTTTATTATGTTACGTAATCTTTCGGATGTAGAGTGTGATGTATGGAGAGAAAAAGCGAGTAAGAGATGGAAGGAAGAAGGGGTGTTGATATTCAGGATATCTTTAATTTTTTATAATTTTTTCTGAAGAATTTATTTAGAGATAAAATTTTGAATCTGGTATATTTCCAATTAAATTTTATTGTTTTTTTCGATTTATTATAAAAATCGAAAATGATCAACTCGAGTAATTGATATTTTCTTGATGAATAAAACTGAAAATTTGAGAAATATTTTGAAAAAATTTCATAAATAAGGAGGAATTGAAACGAAAAAAAAATGCTTCAAGTGAAAGTTGTTTTTTGTTAGATTCTAGGTGAATTGATTATTACCAAAATTCTGTTTTGGAGCCATTTTCAATCCATAATTTGAACAATTCAACTGAAAAAGCAAGCAAAAACCGCGTTTTTGAATTTTGAGCGAAAACTATGCAAGATAGAGAGAAATTACATTTCATTGAAAGTTTTAGAAGTTGAATTCCTCATTGTTACTTTTTCATTTCTCTCAATTTGCCCCATTTTCTGCGGAGCCTCCCCCATTGTGAGAACGCTTAAATCAGAACTGGGGAAAAATGTTTTAAGTAAAAGTTGCTCTTTTTTGGATTCTATGCAATATTGATTATTACCAAAATTCAGCTTGGAGCCATTTTGAGCCCACAACTTATAAAAGAGATCTGAAAAAGCACGCAAAAATCTTTTTTTTGCGTTTTGAAAGAAAACTATGCAAGATAGAGAAAAATCACATTTCATAGAAAGTTTCTGAAGTTGTATTCCCTATCAGAGTAATTTTTCAAAGCATTTCTCTCGACCTGCCCCGTGTTTCGAGGAACCACCCCTAGCAATTTAATTTAATATGTAATTTTCTGAAAAATGGTAAAAATTAAAAAATAATTGTAAGTTGATTAAATTTTGAAAAAAAATATTCAATAATTAAAAGCTATTATAAAAATTATCGTAGTTACAGGTTCATATCTCCCTCCAGCTTTTCCCCTAAAAAAATCGCATACTCTTATTATGGAAAATAGCCTCATGAAAAATGTAATACATACTTTCTATTCATGATTATTAACTACAATTATCCTACGATATAATACGAAATTAACCAATATCAAGATATAATCTTCATCGCTAAGAAACTTTTTTTTGAAAGCACACCCACCGATAATTTGTAAATTAAATGCGGTAATATTCTTACGTTGTTCAACCTACGAAAATAATTACAAAAGCGTAATGTTGATGATGGATCAAGTAATAGATGAAGAGATCTCGAGGTTTCAGAAGGATCAAAGTATATAAGAAAAGTCAAGGTCTAGAGCTGTCTCCGAATTAACTTGCATAATTTTCATGACTATTCGGCAAATTGCCCGAAGCTATATGGACTCTAGACAACCTATACGGTCAGCATACTAACGCGAACCTTCACCAAAGCACCATAATCGTACTTGAGCATAAAAAAACGACCTGTTATACGATGAATCTGTAAGAGTGGAAAAAAATGCTGAATTTTTTTCTGATCTAGTTATAAGAATCCTTGAACTTATTGGAACATTGCCATACGAGAGAAAGGAAAATTAGGGTAAATTCTTCCCAACCGAGTTTCTTCGAACGATGAACTTGGAAGTACATTAAGATGCGTTTTTTTTTTGCTTTGTCGCATTTTTGTGGTAATTAAAAGCGAAATGGAAATAATTATTCGTATCTTTGGTTTAATAATTAGAAATACTTTGAGGTGAAGCTTGCAGCGGTATAAATGTAATTATCATCAAGGTTACGTATCGGATGGCCCTTAAGAGAGAGAAAAAAACGAATATTCTTGTCAAAACGAACTGTATTTTCAAACTTTATTTATATTCATTCGATAATTTTATGTAATAGACAAGTCGTCATTGAACCAAAAACTGTTGATTGTTGATTATCGTTAAGTGAGAATTTATCGTGTGACGTTCGTAACAGTTTTATGGTCGAGGAAAGGTTCAGGAAGGAAGATTTTTCTTGGGTTTGTCAAGTCTTCCAGATTGCAGAGTGCGAGGAAAAGAGGAAATTCCTTCATTACTCTATTTTAAATAAATTGCAATTTTTTTACGTATTAAAAATTAAACAATTTTTAAAAATTAAACAATTTTTAAAAATTAAAAAATTGTAGTTTGAAAAAAAATTTGAAAGGGGTTGAGGGATTATCAATAATATGAAATTTTAGGTTTTTTTTCAGACGCTGAGGTACCTTTTTCTTCCTCTCTTTGAACCTGTCAATTTTTATGAAATTTTACTTTCACAATTTACCCACAAAAAAGCACCGTTGAGTGATCATTAAAAAAAATAAGAGAATCTCACCACTGATATACTCCCTCTCCTTCTCAAAATTCATTTCCGGAGATCAACGCCTAAAAAGGCAAGTTCCCCGAGGTCGAAATTTTTAACATATCAAATCTATTTACCAAAGCTATATAAATGTAATTACTAATTAGGAAAAAATATTGAAATTATCACGAATAAACCTTCGTTTCAATAATTTCCCAAGACTTAAAGGAAATCCAAGGAGAAAAGGAGATATAAATAACGTATTAATCGAATCAATGGCGGTAAAAAAAAGTTAATCATTATGTACCAAAATTGATGTATACTTTCTCTATATCCAGGCAAACCATACCCTTGACTTTTTATCTTGGGAATGTTTTTTTTACTGATTCTTGAGGTTGAACTTATTAGCAAATGATTTAATATTTTTTCGTATAATTGTATTTAAAATTTATACCTTTAAGTATGTCTGTTGAGCATTATTTTGACTGGTTGATTCGGTGGCCGGGTGGCAAAGTACGTCTAAAGGAAGCACAAGGAGTAATATCCAGTGCCACATGTCGATCAATGTCTATGTACTAGTGCACAGTTCATCTGCGAAAAAATACATATTTTTACCTTATAGATCATTATTATAGAAACAAGTTCTGCATTATTAAGCGCAAATAGTAAATATTACATCATAACTATTAACCTATCCGTCTGCCAGAAACGAGAATGAGCTAATTACACGATAACATGACCTCAACAGGTTAGGTATGGTACGCTTTCTAGATATATTCAGTTTTGGATATGGATTTTTTCCATATATTTTTTCTCTTACTTCCAAAATCATGTGTTTGGCCGAAAATACGTTGATAATTTTACGCAGCATAGGTTATGAATTATTTCCAACACGTTCCAACGCTATCGATGCCCTTGGAAATACTAATTAGACAATTTTTAATGCGGAAATTGAATCAAATAATACAAAGCTAGGCTTTGTAGTCATTTCGCGACTCATGAAAGATTCAAAAATCATCCATGTTGAGTATAACGTTGAATAATGCTGTCGCCATATTCGCCGAATCATTATCGAGAATTTGTAACCAACAGAATATGTAGAAATACGTTTGAAGCGGCCGGTAAACAAGAGTTGGAGGTATTGCAGAAAAATGACGATGCTCGAATTTGCTGCTAAATGTGAATTCGTGATGTATTCGTGTGCAAAGTTGAGCAAACTCTGTATTACTTGAAAAAAAATGTAAATTATCTGGAGGAAGAATGGGAACAGAAATAAAGTAGTTTTGTTGCAAAAACCTGAGTACAAATTTCAATGAAGATCAAGGAACTAACCCCGAATTGCTTTACTCGAGTTATTTAATTTGAAAAAATTCAATAAAAAAATCAAATTATTCGACAAGTAACTAATAAATTTGATGCAATTGAGAAAAATACCCCAATTTTTGCCAAATTTATTATTGCTCAAATTTGTTCCTAAATGCGAAAGTACCAAACAGTGAAAAATCGATACACATTTATCAACAAATTCGAGCAAAATTAAAAATCATTTTCAAGTAGGTAATTCATGGTTTGAACTTACTTATTTCTTCAAATAAACTAGTAACGAAATTGAACCATCAGGAATAAATTAAAAAATCGATGTTCTTCAATAAGTAATATTGTTTTTAAGCAAAATTTCATAGTTCATTTTTCAATTGCAAATGATTAATAATTTAGGAAGTTTGTCGTTGATTCGGTTATGTCATTATAATTATCTAATGTTTATCGAAATAGGAAAATTTTATGGTTTATTTAATATTCAATCGGAATTTGTTTTGACGAGAAATTCAAACCAAAATCAAAACTGTGTTTTACGTATGGTGTTATTATTTGGGGGTAACTTTGAAATTATAGGGTTATTGCCTTGAAGGCTTGAAAAGTTATTTTTGAAGATTTTTTTTTAAAAACCTCCTATACTAATTAATTTCAAAGTATTCCAGTATCTTTTAAAAAATCTTAATTAACTTATTCGCGCAAGAATCACTATCCGAAATTACCCCTTATTTTTAGTGTTACCCTAAAGAAGAATTTTTTGTTAAATAATTAGCTTTTGAATTTTAAATATTTTTTTATCGTGATTTTTTATTAAAATTGAAGATTGAACGACTTATAGACAAAGTTCAGGTTGCTAAATATTTTAATTAATTGGAAGACCCTGGAAAGTGAATTAATAAGCAATATGTTTGTTGAGGAAATTACGTTTCGTGAATTTTATCGGCCTTTAACTCGTTCAAGTTTCACATTCAACAATTTAGATACGTTTTATTGTCAATTATTCATGTAAGCTACTTTGAATTACTGAAAATTATTATAATTCTTAAACATGCATTGTTTCTCAACTGGGTCAATTTGGTAATAAACATAATCAAATTATAAATTCGGTCATTATTAGTGGGCAAAAAAAATTGTAAAATTATTTTTAAAAATATTATTGAAAAATCACAAATACAATTAAATAACTTTCACTTTCAAATCAATTTTTAAATTTTTTAATAATTTACCCATCGATTAAATCTGAATCCCAATGAATGAAAAATTCTGCAAAACTTACCCGCTAAAATGGCCAAACTACACGAAAACTACGAGTAAATTAAATGCAGAAAAGTAAAAAAATCAACAACAGAAGCCTCAACGAAGTTTTACGACTCGCGAAAACCAAACAATAAATAGCACCGTTTACTTAATAACTAAAATATTAATTCTTTACACGAGCCCACCGCTAGGTCGTATACGTACTAACACTAACACATATTACAATATATTACTAGTAATATAGATAAAAATCATCGCACCAACGGTGTACATGTGCTCTATGAAGAAACTTGGGACGGCGGCTGGAGGACGCGAAAAATGTGGTGGTAGAAGCAACAATTTGTTATGAAAACGAACGACGGAGGATTAAGCAATGGCAATCCTGTTCATATTTGATGTTCCGTACGCGAACCGAGCACTACAGACGAACGTTCGCATATAGACGACAAACCTGTCTAATTGATGTACTTACACAGCAAGAATTATATTTACAACCTCCACGACGCGGTTCTCATTATATTTTGAAACTGAACTTCACCTACCCTTTCCACCAAACGCGTACTTTATCGAACTGGATCCATTATCGAGATTATTCTCATTTTTAACTAATTACAACCGTGTGCTTTTTAATTACTGTACAATTAAGCACGTCGCTATTTCTTATTAGCACACCGAGGAAGTTGGCACATGAATTTTGAAATTTTTTCAGCTCCCAACACGCTACGCGTCATTGTAACGTGTATCGAACGATTACAGATAATGTATTTTCAAACGATGAAATCAAGCGAATTTACGTGTCACGGCGAAGATCCATTAATAAGATATAATCATCGTTTTATATAAAAAATCATCGGTCAGTGGCTCGTCTAACCATAGTTTACATGTGTCAACCTTGTTCCCCATCTTCGTATGCGCCGGAACTGCACCATCTACTGCACCTTTCGCGGTGTAATTTTCAAAATGACGAAATCCGCTTAATACCTTCCAGAGGACATATCGTGTTATACAAGCTGTTAATCTTTGACCTATTAATTTCGCCATCTTTTCCTTTCGTATAAGCAAAGGCGTCATTAAGCGTCGAATTTTCTCAATCGTTTCAGGGGTGAATGATCAAATTGATGGATTGCGACCGAATTTATCGTGATTAATGGCATAGTACGATGTGTGACTCGAGGTCGATGCTGGAGTTCGATCGAACCGAGAGATTTTACGTGAAAATAAACGCGTCGTTCCTAGAGAGCTTCTTGTGCTCTTTATGGCGACGGCCTTAAATAAAATATCTTTATGTCGTGAATACAAACGATAGATCTTTGTGAATGATCTTAGTGTAATTTTTATTTCGACGAGTATTTTACGAGCTGATGATGTGAGCGTAGATTGATCTATGGAATTTTTTCCGAACATCCGACATGGCGAATATGCTCAAAGGTGTAAGTATTTTTTGAAAGAATGTAAGAAAAAATTTTATAAATATTTGCATTATATTTCACGCAACCAAGAAAGCTTCTAAAATCGTAGTTTTGAAAATTTTGCCCTTCATTTAGATAATTCAGCTTCAAAAAAAAAAAAAAACAGTTGGAAAATAGTTTCGTTGAAAGAGGTAGGGACGGAGAGGCAAGGAGCCATAACTGTCCAGAAAATGCGAGGAAATTTTGAAGTTGTTGTTAGTAAGTATCATGGATATATTGAGAAGGGGGCCCAAAAAATTTGTTCCCGATCCATTTTCGTTCTCGATGGCTCTGGTGGAAATGAGCAATAATTGATGTATGGGTTGGGGAGGGCGGAGGAAGTAGTCGCAGCGTCCTGACACATTCCGTTTACGAGGAAAAATTCTAGTCTGTCTTTTATGCTTAAATTTTTTTCCATAAAGTAGGTTAATGTTCGTGGCCGAAACTTTAATCATGAAAACAACTTTACAATCTCTCGATTTTATTTGTTTGAATTTATTTTGATAAATTGAGGAAAAATAGATTTCCTTTTTTGGATTTATTTATGATCGATTAATCGGTGATCAATTAAATAATAATGCTCAATTTGGATTTTAATTTTCGACTAAATCTCATGTAGGTCCATTGATAATTTGTTCAAAGATAAGTATATAAAACAGAGCTCATCTAGCATAAACTGCTTAAAAAAAAAATTGCTCAGATTTGCTCTATAATATGAAGTAATACAATATTATTGAGCAAAGTTGAGCTAAATTTTTAAAATCTTATATAACATGTTAATTTAGTAGGTCCCTTCATAATTTGTTCTAAAATATGTAAAAAAAAGTTCTTCTGGTGTAAAATGGTCAAAACAGAAATTGCTTTGATTTGCTCAGTAATGTGAACGTGATACAATATTATTGAGCAAAGTCGAGCAAAATTTTTAAAATTCCAAATTTCATGTACTGCCAATTTACAATGTTGAAAAATTGTCTTTAAATAATTCTTGGATTTTCTTGACATTTTTAATATGAAATTACTTCTAATAAAATTCGTTGTTAAGGAATTACTCTTAAATTAACAAAAAATACATTACGACGCGACGTATTATACACATTGAACTTTGAAGAACGCCATTTTTGTTTCGGCTATGTTCGAAATCAATGTCATTTGTCCTTCACTCTACATTGTATCCATAGCCATTGCACTTCGATTACATTAATTACCACATTTAAACTCAGTCATACGATCGAGATGGTACTACACCTATAATAATTTTCCTATTATTAATTCACTTCGAATCTGCAAGTGACGTTCAAGGTTAATCGATAAACTTTCACGCACACTCGCATTCGTCATGAATTAATGATCCTATCGTTATTGTTCACACTTCGGCGTTTTTTCGACGATACAAAATTTACAAAAAAAAAACTATCTAAAAGAAGGAAGAAATTTATTAAAAATATATAACAAAACAGCGAAAGACGAGAAAAAAAATATCCACGCATCAACATTCAGTCCTTTAGATTTCATCATTATCCCAAATTTCTATTCCAGTGTAACATGAAAAAATGCATTTTTTTTGACAAAAAAAGGGCACGTATCAAAATTATATATACAGATATAAAACGAAACACTGGGATATCTAAAATAATGAGTAATCACATTAGTCGTCCATCTACGACCGAACGTTTCCAGTTAAGAAGGGTTCAATTGTCCAGATTATCCCTTGTTTCTTAATTAGTCCATCCTTGTACCCTTGTTCTCGTTAACCTTCGTACTTCGTTGTTCACCAAACGATACAAAGTCTGCAATCCGAAGAAATTATAGCATAACCTCACCTCTTTCAGGAAATTCCAAAATTATAGTGTATCTTACCAATAAAGCGAACCCGTCAGCAGCCATCAACATGAAAAATACATATTCCCATCCAAGATAATCCGATACAAAACCAGTCATCAAAGGTCCCACAGCCGCTCCTGTAATGACACGTGTTGATTTCTTACATTTGGAATCTACTATATAAAATATATATCACAACAGACTCACCTATGGACCCCATTCCATCAATAATAGCGGTAACTGTCGAAATAGCTTTAGCATTCTCGGCCAAAGACGGATCTGTGCCTAACTTCGCAGATACAGCGGTGGTAATCAGTGCATAAGGTCCATTTACCAATCCTCCAGCAACAATTAACAAAACTATGCTCGTTGCGAGTGAAAATCCTCCGAATAAATAATACAAATAAAGCTGTAACAAAATCAAGTCATTTTTACGCGTCAACGTAGCATCGCGATGTCAACAGTGCACAACTTACCGATGGAATTGAGCCTATTAACATGAAAGCACATGTGCACGCCTGCAAACCGGTCATATCACTTAATAAGCCAGCTACTATGCCACCGAAAATGCCTCCCACATCGAACAGCGTCGATAACATGGCACTTCTATCAGCTCCCAATGTGCCTATAACGTGGAAATACTTTTCGTAGGATTTAAATCATTAAAAAATGAAGGTGTAAAGCTGTAAACATGCTCGATGCAATCGGTTAATCGTATTAGTCGCGAGGTCGACGGATATAAATCATTTCGAAATAATTTCCAACATATATAATTTCTGCCCATTATCAACACCTGATAACGAAAATTGCGCCTATTTTACAACCGCTCGTAAATTTCCGTCAGATAATTACTCGTATATTTCTCAATATTTTGGACGAGTTTGTTTAGAATTTGCTTTGCACATATATTAATACCGCCGAGTATTAAGCTGTTGTTGCATTACCTCGAAATTTCCGTTGCATCTCGCTAGACTCTAAATTGAACTTACTTGATCCGTTGATATAATATGGTAACCAATATAGGAAAGTATAACTAACTAGTTTGGCGAAGAATAAACATAATGAGAATTCTATCACACCCTGTAACATCAAAGTCACCAGTAGGAATTTGTCCTCATATATCATGATTAATCTAAGGTATACTTACAGGAACACATAAGGCTTCCAAAAACCCAATAGGTTTTGTATGTGCGGCATTTGCAGTCAGAATTGGTCTCTGCTCGACTCTAGCTTTATCTTCGGTCTAAAAAGAGTAAAACCGGATTAAAAGAAATATTGGAGGAGGAGGTGATGCTGAAATGGCGTCATCGTACACTCACATCATCCGAGGGGGTGTTACCCGATTGTTCATCGGTATCTGTGCTATTTACCGGCTGAAATTTATAAGAAGAGAACTTCGTAATAATTATTCGCAATCCAAAAAAATCAACGAATTTAGTAAAAGTCAATGATGCTTATTCCAGAAATTGGAAATTAATTACTTTTACCAATCCCCCCTCCCTCCCAGAAAACCACTTCATGTTCCAAAGAAATCACAACGATTTTTTTATATAAATTAATCAAGTTAGAATTCCACAACCTACGAGATCAAGTTCTAATTTTTTCAACTTCACCAACTCAAATCGTATATTTAGCATTGAGCAATTGATGCGATCTTTGAAAATTCAGACCTCATTTAATTCAGAAGTCTATTTTTAACTATAATTGTATCGTTTATTCTATTAATTTACTTTTATTGCGATTATGTAATATGAATGATTGTATGTGAGCACTTTTTCACGTAATGAATGCTCGTATATCTTAATTAACTAAATTAAATAATTACTTATAGCGCGAACTTTAAACGTATTAAAACGAATTGCTTTCTATTTCGTTTACGTTATCAGCAAAGTAAAAAATTCAACGTGGTTACCCCTAAAGCACCCCTTTTTTTTCATTAAAAACATGGAATAAGCATCAAGACCTCATCAGATGTCTATATCTCCTTACTTTTGGATTTGTATGTGGCTGCGAAGGTTCTGGTAAGAGTAACAAAAATATCACAACGGATAAGGCCATCATGACGTAGGCCAAAACCAAAAATGAGTATCCCCAGTCACCATTGACAAACTGTCCGGCAATCAAAGTACCCATGATGTTACCAACGGACGTATGCGAATTCCAGGCACCGAAAATGAAACCTATAAGAAATTATTCGATGGTTATAGCTCTAGAAATTTCTCCGAAGAAACCACATCACTTACCAGTTTTGCCTTCACCGAACCAATTCCCCATTACTGCGACAACACCAGGCCATCCAGTGGTTTGGAAAATTCCGCCGAAAATCTGCAAAAAATCGTTTAAATTCAATTTCGGTCATATTATAACTATATTTCATCTCTTAACGTACTTGAACTCCGACGAAATACCAAATACTATGGATATTTCGATCTTTGGTTATTCCCAAAAGAAAGCAAGCGACTCCGGACATGAGTACTCCGATGCTCAAGAAATACCTTAAATTACTTCTTTCCGCCACAAAACCGCTGTAAACAGAAAATATTCAAATTGAACGCGGTTCTTTATCCGCTTTTCATTACCAGCGTAGGCAACGTTTCCATCTCGTTTATTTTTCGAGTATCCTAGGTCGTATAGTAATTGATTTTTCACGAGATTAATTGACCGAGACGACGGTACAAGACGGATGATTAATATAGGGGTTAGTGAGCCCGTATTTCGCGAGACGTCCTTTAATTAGATTAATTCGACGGAATCGTTTAACCCACCTACGAATGACTGCGGGTTTTGTGTTCGTTTGAATCTATTTTTTTTCGCTGGTTACGAGATGTAGTATTTTCAAAGAGGATATTTTTGGGTTGGATGGTTTGATAGTTTTGCATTATTTGGTTTAAAATCTTGCTCACTTTACTGCGTAGCATTGAAATTTTTTTGAACAGTATTAACAAATTTATTCCATTTTTTCAAGTGGAAGAACTTCTTGCTTTAATAAGTTTATTAATTTTACAGATCGATTGACCACAAATGATTTTAAGAGATATCTAGAGCCCGATGAGGGTAAGTACATTTTTGGAAAGTAATATTAGAATTGCAAAGAATTGGTATGTTTCGTGAAGTGGAGGACTTCTTGTGGATGTTGCGATGTTACGTGTATCGTAAAAGTAATTTTATCGAACATGACTAGGGACCCTTCGTTGTATTCACGAAGGATTCGAACACATACGCACAGTTTTCAGTCTGAAAACAATAGTTACATTGCTTCGCTTGTTCAAAAAACAAAAATTGATGGTGTTGGGGTCAAGAGAGGATGATTTTTTTTTCAGAAAAACGCTCATTTTTCAGACGCATTAGAGATTTTACTCAATTTGGCTCTGAATTTGAACACTTATTTCTCACATGAAATGAGCTCAAATATTTTTATGCTCTTTTTGTCTACAGTCTTCGTACTGTAATATAATGTTTATTTTATAATTACAAATCTAGACAAATTCACCAAAAGAATAATACTGTGTAACTTATTCATCCTTTTCCTTGGTAGACTAAATGAAAGTTTTAATTATATATTGTTTTGTAAAGTAGAAGTATTAAATTTAAATAATTTAATAATTAATTAAATAATTCCGACCAACGAATAAGACGAATTGAAAATGTTTGTATGTTCAACAAATTCAAAATCGTATATAAGTTAAGACATTCATAGGGAGACGTGATTCATCTTTCAATTCATAAACGCAAACTGGTACACAAAGGAGAAAAGGGCCTAAAAAATATACGACTGAAAAAAAATATGAAGAAACTGAAAAAGAGAATGAATAACTCAAAAACAGTGACATCACAACCATACGAATCCTATTATGTTACGCGTCTCATTTTTCATATTAAATGTTGAACTAAAGATGGGAAAATATGACATGATAATAAAATAATTTACGAAAGTAATATTACCTTCAAAAAAAAAATTGACATAAAAATCAACAAGGAATATGATAAATGATATAGGAGCAACTCCAGGCTCTAGACATTTCTGAACTTGCGTATTATCTATAACCTGTACTTGCTCTTATCGTTGTTATACGAATTTTTTCGTCGTACCTATGTTATTACGTGTCGTTTTTAACGTTTTGAATGTAGTAACTTCTCTCTGATAATTTTAATTACAATTTGAATGCAGTACAAATCAATCGGATGATAGTGGGAATTAAATCAATTTGAAAAATTTGGAAAAAAATCATATTTATAAAAAAAAATATTCTCGTCGTTAAGATTACACCATCCGTGATTTTCACGACGGTACACGCAACGCGATTAATTACATAATTCTCGCGCATATCAAAGATAAGCCCATTTTAAAACTCACATAAGTACACATTCATATCAGCTATTTGATAATTCATTTGAATGTAAAAAACGAAGAACGTCGACGAATATGCACGCAAAAATATCGTGACGTTTTTCATCGATAACAAAATACGGTATCGGAATTAATTTCGTACACGTTAGATTATCGCGAATTTCAAAACATAATCATTTTCGAAACGCCGAAGCCTGTATCTGCGTCATTTCGAGTTTCGTGAAAAATAAATCATTATTTAACCACTTCAAAACCTCTTCTCGTCAATCGAACTACCTAAAAACAAGAGCCACGATTATCGCTAAAAGTAAACAAAAATCTCGTTATTTATTCAGATCCGCCGTCGCAAAAAAAAAACGCGCTTCGAAGAATATAATATTATTTCGAATTTGTAGCATTTTCTTAACCAACTCATTCTTTACGTTCCGGTGTAACGAACTTGGCTCGTTCTTCCTTCTTCCTTTATTATCATTCGTTCGTGTTGACATTTTGCCATAATCGCGACATCGGTTTGCATGTAATTTACAAAATACTCGCGAGAAAAAAAAATCGAAATCGATAATTGCCTAATTAATTACGTCGAAGATTCCCGTGTTGTATCACAATTTGTAATCGTCTTAGTCGTGCTGAGCGTAAGTCTCATATGAGAATAAAATTCAAAAGGAGCTTTTAATTATCGCCAGAAAATTTGCCAATAAATTAAATTTTCGCGAAAATATAACCGTGCACCGTTCGTAAATTTTGTAAACAATTCTGAGTCCGCGTGACCTGATTTTTGCCAAAAAATTCGCGATGTTGTAATCAATTTCATTTTAAAAATGAAACAACGTGATGAAAAAAAAGTCAACGTTCTCGAAATTCGTTCTTCGGATTTTTCTACGCATTTAAAAGCTATCTACTTCCATTTTTCTGACGTTAATTACTTAATATGGCATTGTTTATGAGTTTCATCGATTTGAAATAGAGTATAAATCATTTTTGGCGATACACACGTGTAGAAGGCGATTTCCCTTATTTGCGAAAAGTAGAGTTAGAAGTGGGATAATGCCTTATAAATCATAGATTTTTGCTGTGGATTTGGAACAGAAGAGGAAATGAAAAGAGAGAGAAGGTATTCAGAATTTAGAGAAGAATCTATTAAAGGACAAGGAATTTTGCTTCATGAATTCATCTTTATAACCCTCACCGCCCCCTCTTAATACTTCAACAAAAAAGGACTACATTCTAAAGTATTCTGCTCTTGTTTCTATTATTTTGCTCGAATTCACGAGGGGAAACCTTTTTAAAGCCAAGTACATATTGACTTGAAGTAAATATTGAAAAAAATTGAAAACTGAGAAACTTTTCATTTCTCCAAATTTTCAAATATTCGACTTTTTTGAAGATACATAGTCGAAATTTCAATGGAAAATTTTTTTGTACCTGTTTATTTAATTAAAACGTAATCATGTGATCTTTCATATTTATTGGGCATTTTGGAATTTAATTTTCATAAATAATTTTGATAATAAGTACATTGTTGAGATAAAAGGTGCGCTAGATGTCAAAAGAATGGAAAATTTTAAGCATTGAGATTATTTCAATTGTTTGTTTTCTTCTTATTATTTATTCGTGATATTTTTCGATTAAAACTTAGCTTATTTTCTCTTTCATTGTTCGGATAAAATGAAAACCGTAAAGAGATTAATTTTATAACCGATTCATCCTTGAGGGAACTTAACGACTTGATTCTAAATTTATTGAAATTCTGTATAGTTCGACTGTTTTGATTCGTTGTCGCGATATTCTCTCGTTTTGAAGGAGCTCATCACCATCAAGGTTATTTGATTCGATATCCTTAATATTTTCATATCTTTCATCTGCACTGCCCCACTAAGTTCACTTTTTATGAGGAATATTTTTTTTTCATAATTATTCTGCATTTTCTCAGCATTCTTAGGAGATTTATTCATACTTTAATCTTACGATTGATATAATTAATCGCAAAATTCCAGATTGCTCGTGACTTTAATTGAATTTCTCTCGGTACTGTTAGCTTTATATGTATTTAACACTACCCCCCCCCCCCCCCCCCCCCCTCTCCC